>JAFIRS010003107.1:0-155748 GCA_018342105.1 Gonioctena quinquepunctata | reverse complement strand
TTTTTTCAAAAATTTGACTTTTTCATTAACAAAATTTTATTTTTTTTCCCCAAAATTTTGAGATTTTTTCCCAAAATCGACTTTTTTCCCAACATTTTGAGTTTTTTTCTCAACATTTCGATTTTTATTCCCCAAAATTTCGAGATTTTTTCTCAAAATTTCTACTTTTTTTTCCCCAAAAATTTTGGTTTTTTTCCCAAATTTTAAAGTTTTTTCTTCAAACTTTGAAAAATGAAAGTAAAAATTTTTAAACCCCCAAAGGGCGTATCGGCGCCCCCTAGGGGGGTTTTTTTTCATTGGTTTTAAAATGTTTATTTTTTTTTCTCAACTTTTTAAAATTTTTTTCTCAAAATTTTGACTTTTATTCTCAAAATTTTGGAATTTTTTAAAAAATGTTGATTTTTTAAAAAAAATTTTGATTTTTTCATTAACAAAATTCTTACTTTTTCCCCAAAATTTTGGTTATTTCCCAAAATTTGGACTCAACATTTTGAGTTTTTTTTTCTCAAAATTTCGCCCCTTTATTCTAAAATTTCATTTTTTTCTCAAAATTTCTCTTTTTTTCCCAAAATTTTGGCTTTTTCTCCCAAAATTTTTGAGTTTTTTTTTTCTTCAAATTTTTGAGAATAAAAGTAAAAATTTTTGAATATGGGCGTATCCCCCACCCCTAAGGTTTTTTTTAAAGGAAATCTCAAAATTTTTATTTTTTTTTCCCCAACTTTTTAAAGTGTTTTTTTAAAAAATTTTGACTTTTATTCTAAAAATTTTGAGTTTTTTTTCCCAAAATGTTGACTTTTTTCTCAAAATTGATTTTTTCTAAAAATTTTTTACTTTTTTATTTACAAAATTCTTACTTTTTTTCTCAAAATTTTGAGATTATTTCGCAAAATCTTGACTTTTTTTCTCAACATCTTGAGATTTTTTCTCAAAATTTCGACTTTTATTCTAAAAATTTCGAGATTTTTTCTCAAAATTTCTACTTTTTTTTTCAAAATTTTAGCTTTTTTTATTCTCAAAATTTTGGCTTTTTTCTCAAAATTTTGAGATTTTTTCTTCAAACTTTGAGAATAAAAGTCAAAATTTTGAGAAAAAATCTCAAAATTTTAAGAAAAAAGTAAAAATTTTGAGAATTCATTAAAACACTATCCTGGTAGGATGGCGCCAATACGCCGTCGTAGGTTCCCGTTGTTCGATCACGAAATTATTTCACGTAGATATCCGGTTCCCGCTGTGAAAAAGGGTAATAACATAGGAATTTACCAAGCACACAAGTCCAAAAACCAACAAAAGCTCTATTAATTATGGTGCCTAGTAGTGAACGAGCTTCTTACAGAACTGAATGAGTCAGGACTGTATACACAAGCGTATGCAGATGACTTAGTCATGTTGGCTCAAGACCAACCGGTAAACCTGCTAGGAGAAAACATTATGAAAGCTCTTGGCAGAGTAGAACAGTGGTATTCTGCCGGGGGGCTGAGAGTCAACCCGGAAAAAGCGGACTTGGTACTCTTACCAAGAAACGCAAAATGGGAACTCTTCCAGAGATACTAATCTCAGGAAGACCACTTCCGTATAAAGCGTCGACCAAACACCTTGGAGTCATCATAGACTCCAAGCTGACCTGGAACGAACAGATTGAAAATCGAACCAAGAAGGCTACCTGCTCCTACTGGGCATGCAGGAGAGCCTTCGGCAACACGTGGAGCTTGACACCCAAAACCCTACACTGGATATACACGGCGATCATTCGCCCGATACTAACGTATGGATCCATCTTTTGGTGGACCGGTACTACAAAGGGCAAGTCCAGAAATGATCTTGATAAAGTACAACTACTGGCTTGTCTAGGAATAACAGGTGCCATGAGGACCACGCCTACTAGAGCTCTAGAAGTTCTACTAGGATTACCACCTCTGCACCTTGTCATTGAGCATGAAGCCATGCGTGCTGCATACAGACTCAAAAGCGCAAGCCAATGGATCGGTACTGAGGCAGACTCAGCTATCTGTAACAGGGCAAAGGAAGGATGTCCAGTCCTATTGATGGAAAGAGACAGCACCGCGCCTGTTCTGGATTTTAGAAAAGGACCCAATATAACCTTCCCCACAAGGGAGAAATGGGAAGACAATGCGCCTGACAGACCACCAAACCAAGGATCGACCTGGTACACAGATGGATCAAGATTTGTGGGAATGTCCGGCGCAGGGGTCTAAGAAGAAGGAACAAAGAGAGCAATCTCAGTTCCTTTAGGCAAATATGCCTCAGTGTTCCAGGCTGAAGTATATGCTATACTCACCTGTGTCCAGGAAAATCTGGACAATGAAAGTCGATGGCCTACTGCCATCTACTCGGACAGCAAAGCTGCTATTATGGCGTTAGGCGGAAATAGGATTGTATCCAAACTGGTGTCCGAGTGTAGAAATGCCATCGAAAGTTTGTCGAAAACAAGCAAAGTCAGCCTCACATGGTGTCCCTGGGAACGAGGATGCAGACAGATCAGCCAAGATAGGATCGGGAAAGACCCCAGTTGGACCTGAACCCATCCTGGGAATACCCAGCAGCCTGGCAATCTCAAACATAGAGAAACTGCTACAAAAGCAGTTCCTTAAAACATGGCAAGAGGCGCCAGGCATGAGGCAATCAAAGCTCCACATAAAGGAGCCAAGGAAACAAATTTCTGAAGCGATCCTGTCACTTAACAGACGGGACATCAAGACTGTGACTGGGCTCCTTACGGGACATAATCACCTGAACAGGCACATGGAGCTCATCGGGATCACAGATGATCCCCTATGTAGATGGTGCCTGGAAGATGACGAGACATCGTCGCACATCCTCACTGAGTGCCCAGCCTTGGTGCACCAAAGGGAGATCAACCTTGGGAGCATAATTCTGAACCCAGAGGACGTGAAGGAGATTCAGCTGAGGAAGTTGCTGAATTTTGTCAAAGAAATCGGCATGCCCAGCAGATTTTCTCAGAACAAGTGGGCGCACAATGGGCCCAAATAGAGAGGCCTACGTGTACGGGGTTCTTCGGAACCAGCCCACCTTGTGCGAAGAAGAAGAAGAAGAAGCTCTACCAAATGGACGAAGTATACATTCAGGAAATAACCTACATATTTTAATAATTGATAAAGCAGTCATTCGTTTATACAGGATGAAATATTCCACAATTAGAAATGAATAAGACCGATTTTATCTTTTAGACTACATCAACAAGCAAATATATAATGTTAAATTCCGATGCGCACTCCAATTTCAATATCAGAAACCACCCACCACCTGATCACGGCGATCTTGCAAGGTTACCTTCACTTAAAAAGGCAAGGACTATGTATATTGAATCAGTTGTACACTTATCAACAGAATCATAAAATATAGGTCTTCATTGAAAATCTGTCAAAAATCATGTTTATAAATAACAGAGATATGATATGTTTTAAGTTTATATCTTGGCTTCTATTGGTCGTAAGAGATTCATTTTTCAATTCTAATTTTTTAACCGGCCTTCAGCCCAATCATAAGCCTAACAATTATAGTTATACCATTTGTTAATAAGCAAAAAAACACACCTCTTTCAAACGGACTTTTTAACAAAAAACTTTTAAACAAATATTTTTTTTCAACTTATTTTGAAGTTCAAACTTTCAAAAATTGATTTTACTTTGTTAAACATCTCTAAATCCATTATTTTTCCTTTGACGATTGCTTGAATGAACGGTATTTTGGATAAACAAATGCAATTATTCATAAACCATTGAACCGATCTAGCTAAAATTCGGCACACACTTATAGAGACCCACAATGCTGCCCACCAAAGTGTTATACGTCACTCATAGCAATTATTGCAGAAGTTATAAACATTTCTGGGATATTGCAGAAAAGAGGGTTTTTCGCCATTATCTCGAGAATTTATTCATCGATTTCAACACATAAAGAATGAAATTGAAGGTATTTTTAATATCTACAATCAATACAACTTTTATCTTGAACGTAATCGGAGAATTATACGTCCTATTGTTCGAATTTGATCGTTGTATATAAAAATAGAAATTATTAAAAAAAACATTTTTGAAGACAAACTTCAATCAAAGAGAAAATAATGTCTTTCATTGTTTGATCTAGATTATTCTGTGAGTAACAGATTCAAAATTTTGCCGCGCAAGATTACCTATTTTGTATCCGCGGCAAGCTTTTGAATCTGTTACTCACATAATAACCTAGATCAAACAATGAAATGAGTTATTTTTTCTTTTTTAGTGCATTTGTATAGAAGCTTGTCTTTAAAATATTTTTTTTATGATTTTTATTTTCAACTTTTTATTAACTTTTCATAAACAACAAATAAAAGCTTTTTTCCTTTATTTATTTTTCATTTTCCAGTATTTATGATGTTAAATAACCAGTTGGGTTGGTCCTGACATGCTCGGATGGAACCACCAAATCCTGGCTACTCGAGAGTATCCCCGGACTGATACCTTGGGAGGGGGCTGTCCTGAAAGTAGGGCTAGCCAAGGACATCCTAAATACCTCCAATGTAGTGGTATGGATTCCAAGCCATTTGGTAAAATGGAAACAAAAAAGATTCTTCAGCTCATCAAAACCCAGAACATGGGGATAGATAATGAAGAATGGCTTGTCATCAAGAGACAAGAGGAGGCCTTGGGTCTAACTCTTGTCTTCCAAATCGACGAGACCTCCTTGAAGAACCTGCAAGCCAGGGGAATGAAAGAATTCCTGGGGCTAACGCAGGTAAACTTCAAGCAAGTTAGCCGGAACAGGAACATTCCTGATGCTGCGGGTAGTTCAAGCAAACCTGCAGCATAGTGAGGCTGCTACTGCAACCCTGTGCAGAATATTTGCAACACCTACGTGGCCCTAATACAAGAACCATGGCTGGTCAAAGGGCGAGTATCAGGCCTCGGAACATCCATGGGTAAGCTTATTTATAATCTGAACTGTGGAAACGCCAGATCCTGCATTATTGCCAGGAATGATTTGAACGTCTTGAATCTAATAGAATTATGTTACAGGGACATAACAGCAATCAAGACGACCTGAATCAAGGACGGAGTAGAGAGGAACATAGTACTAGCCTCCGTCTACATGCCTTATACAAGCCCTCCACCATCAGAACAAGTGAGGGCTTTGGTTAAACACTGTGAGGACCACAAACTCCAGCATAATGCAGTGTGGGGTAGCACCGACACGAACACAAGAGGTGAGTCATCGCTTGGATTTATTGTCTCCAGTAACCTGGAAGTACTTAATAAAGGCAATGAGCCAACCTTCGTAACCCGTAACAGATGGGAAATCATTGACATCACTTTGGGCTCTTCTTTGGTGGTTCGTCACGTCAGCAAATGGGCAGTATCTGAGGAACCTTCAAACTCAGATCACCGTCACATACATGTGGAGATTGGCTATGCCAATAAACCTGCAGTAATGTGTCGGGATCCCAGAAATACCAACTGGCCGGCGTACCGAAAGGAGCTCAAGGCAAATCTCACAAATTTCAAAAATGTCAAACCCAACTCAAATACGATTCATGAAATAGAGCAAACCTCCCTAATGTTACAGGAGGCCATAATAACCTCATATCATAACAACTGCCCTTTAAAGCGCAGCACCACTAAAGGTAAAGTGAGCTGGTGGAACACCGAACTCACATATCTTAGAAACAAAACGCGAAAACTATTCAATCGAGCGAAAAAAACACAGAATACAACAAAAAATCAGAGGGGACCAAAGGAAGTCATGGAGGAAGTTCTGTGAGGACATAGAACAAACCTCAGAAAGAGCAAGACTCCACCGCATACTTTCCAAAGACCCCATCAATCCATTGGGGACTCTCAAAAAACAAACACACCACACCACCACTGGGAAGGAAACTATAGAACTCTTGCTCCATACACACTTCCCAGGATCCACTGTCACCACAAACCAAAACCCCAGATATGAAATCCCTGCAAACCTTCATTTAAGGACAAAAAAGGCAGACTGGGAAGTGGCTAAACGAACGATAACGCATTCAAAAGTAGTGTGGGCAATAAACTCCTTCAAGCCTTACAAGTCTCCGGGCCCAGATGGAGTATTTCCCATACTACTTCAGAGCGGAGTTGAACCAGAACTGTGCAGACTGTACAGGCTGAGCCTAGCATTGGGATGGCTACATCAAACCTGGAAAACTGTAAACGTGGCCTCTATTCCAAAACCTGGACGGGACTCATACGACCAGGCAAAGGCATGCAGACCAATGAGCCTATCGTCATTTCTTCTGAAAGGCTTAGAAAAACTGATAGATAGAGACATAAGGGAAACCGCTCTTGTAGAACAGCCTTTACATCAAAATCAACAGGAAAATCATGCGAGACAGCACTTCATCAGCTTGTTCCAAGGCTTGAAGAGTCTCCAGCAAACAAAGAAATTGCACTATGCCCTTTCCTAGACATCGAAGGAGCCTTCAACAACACCTCCTTCGAAAGTATAGTCTCTGCGGCCACTCGAAGAGGCATTGACAAAACCACCTGCAGGTGGATACACTCGATGCTTCACAATAGACTGGTCCAAGCCAACATGGGGGGCATACTCTCCCCCTTCTGTGGGACATGGTTGTAGATGAACTGCTAATTTCTCTGAATAACCAAGGGTATTACTCTCGAAGGTATGCAGATGACTTGGTCATCCTCATCAAAGGAAATAATACTCGAACAACCTCAGAGCTAATGCAAAATGCACCGAGGACAGTAGAGGAATGGTATAACAGAGAGAGCCTAAGGGCAAATCCGAACAAAACAACACTAATTCCCTTCACCCAGAGAAGAAACCTGGGCGATCTCATACCTCCCAGACTATTCGGTGAAACATTACAAGTAGTAGAGCAGGTGAAATATCTAGGGCTGACTCTTGACAAGAAACTAACTTGGAACCCGCATTTTCAACATGTAACCAATAAAAGCAAGATAACCTTCATGATGTGCAGGAGAGCTTTTAGAAAAACCTGGGGGCTCAAACCGAAAGCCACTTTTCGGGGACTCAAACCGAAAGCAACGGCTTTACACAGCGGTAATAAGACCAAGAGTTATGGCTCACTCTCATGGTGGCCAAAAACAAATCAAAGACAGGCAAAAACCAACCTTGGAAAAATCCAGAGGCTTGCCTGACTCTGTATCACGGGTGCAATGCACTCCAACAGCTGCAATGGAAATCATCCTAAACTTCGATCCCCTTGACTCACATGTCATTGGAGAGGCCAGGATGAGTGCATACAGACTGAAACAAACAAAAAACTGGAAAATCCGAACAACTAGACATACCAGAATCACTCATGTAATCAACATCGAAGAACTCGAAATGATTTCAGACTACATGCAACCCCTATACTCTTTCGAAGAACCATTCGAAACCCGAATTGACGGATCGGGATGGGCCCCGAGTATAGAATCACAATCAACTACGGACATAGTCTGGTATACAGACGGTTCAAAGACAGTTGAAGGAACGGGAGCAGGAATACAAGGGGTAAGGCCAAGAAGGGATTACATAATACCACTTGGCAAATGCTCCACGATATTCCAAGCTGAAACAGATGCTATTATGGTATGCATTCAGAAGAATCTAGAAAGTGGTTATAGGAAAAAACACATCTACATTCTATCTGACTGTCGAAGTGCTATCAAAGCACTCAACTCTATAGAGATAAAGTTCAAACCGATCTGGGATTGCCTCCAGAACCTCATCGAGTTGGCAAAACACAACAAGGTCACCTTGATGTGGGTGCCAGGTCAGAGAGGCATTGAAGGCAACGTAAAAGTGGACCAGCTAGCTTCTGAAACGCCATTCACAGGGCCAGAACCTGTACACTGGATTAGCAAAAACCGATGCAGGACCCTGATCGACGAGTGGATAAAAAGAAGACACGAACAATATTGGGATCAAACTATCGGGCAAATACACAGCAAAGTCATGGTGGGGCATCCAAACCGGACACTGACGGCTGACCTTCTGAACCTGATCAGAACGAAGGCACGTATAATAATAGGTCTGTTGACTGGACACTGCGGCCTAAGAAAACACCTAAACACCATGGGAGTACGCAGGGAAACCGTGGAGTGTTGGCTATGTGATGAAGAGGAGGAAACAGTTTCTCATAGTATCTTCGACTGTGACGCCTCAAGTAGTAGGCGACACAGAACCTTTGGATAGATCAGCCCGGAAACAGGCAAGAATCCGAAGAACCTTATCAACAGGCTGCTAAACCTAATTAAAGGCACAAACCCATTTGAATGAGGAACCACTGACGACAGAGTGAAACAATAGACCCCAGCCGGTCGCAGTGTCAAGGGAAGCTAAGTGCCAACCCTGTCTCTGGCTCGTCAGCTTTCAACCAACCAACCAGTTGAGTAATTTATATCTCATTTATTTTCGAATTACGACAACAAAATCATCTCCGACCCCGAAAACCCCTAGATACCAATTTTGAATAGAATGGGACAATATTCACAAGAATGGTCCGCCATATCAGAGCCGTCATTTTGTTTTTTTCCCCAACAAAAATCTCCCAATGCATTGTCTACGGAATTATGTACACCTGCCAAATTTCAAATCAATCGGCTGTCCCTGAAAAGAGCACATAGCTCTACAGCGGGGATATAGGGCAAACATTCAGACTAGAAATAAGGAACATGTAGATAAAATATTGAATAAAAAAATTTCATCGTATCGTTAATCGATCGGACGATTAGAAGTGGGTTAAATTTAACTTGCAAGATTTGATTACAGACAGACAGACGCCGGGGCAGGAGAAACTATCACAATGTTCTAACGACTCCCACCCCTATCATCTAAAACCTTCACATACCTGTAATATTTTTTTTGCTGAAATGGATCGATTTCTGGTCCACAGACAGCTATTTTGTTGTTTATTTGCAATTGTAAATACATCACAAAGAAAACACAATTCTCCTAATGCTTTAGAAATCATAATTATTCTCTGTTGCGTTCAAATACGGTGAGTATTTGTAGTGGGTAATTATAACTTAATGGCAAACAATTTTTTTTATAAAAAATCTGCTAGTCTCATTGAAACAACTACTACGAGAGCAAATACTCCTACCATTATTCAATAATTATACTTCAACACAAAACAAATTACAGTCATTATAATATTTTATAGTCATTTATTTCGTTTTTACTGGTTTTTGTGTATAATTCAGTAACGGTATTATCTCTCGTAGTAGTTGTTTTAATAATACTGGCAAATTTTTCATAAGGAAACGTGTTCACGAAAAGTTGAATAAATTCATTCATCACCTGTTATCTATCATCTAATTGGTGAAATAAATTTGTTCATTTTCCGTTGCACACTTGTTTTTCTTAGCACACTACACGCATTGATTGATAATTTCGAAGTGAAAATAACTAATTAAAAACTTTTTTAAAGACAAGCTTTCATTCGAGCCGTCTACTAAAACGTATGAAATAAGTTCAAGTCATCGCTGGCAATGATTTAATTATTTTTTGTTGAATTATTTGTTTTCAAAAACATTGTCGTGCGAAGTGTTCATAGAAGTAGTACCAATTAATTTCATTGGAAAATGATTGGTTGGTAAGTAACAACTTGTCGAAGTAATAATTTTATTACAATTCGCGCGACAAGCTTTTTAAAACCAAATAATTTACCAAAAATAATTAAATCATTGTCAGCGGCTTGAATAAAAGCTCAACTTTGAAAAAGATTTTTATTAGTTATTTTATTTTTTGCTCTTAAGTAAGTTCGCCCCGATCTGTTCATTTCTGATAGAGAATCGTTATTACAAGGTCTCTTTCCTGTAACGTTTGATCTGAAAGAAATCATGATCTCCTACCCCAAAAACTCCCACACACCAATTTTGAATAGAATCTGACTAATCACAAAGCTCGTCCGCCATCTTGAAGTTGACAAAAAATTCTGAATTTCCGACCGCGAAAACCGCCGCATACCAATTTTGAATCGAATCAGTACATAATCACAAAACTCGTCCGCCATCTTGAGTCCGCCATTTCAAATTCTTGAATTTTGACGAAAAATTCATAATCTCCGACCCCAAAACTCCTTGCATACCAATTTTGAATCGAATTGGACCATAATTACAAATCTTGTCCGCCATCTTGGAGTCGCCATTTTTATTTTTTTTCTAATTCCATAATGCCAAATTTCAAATGACTAGAGTCAGTCAGAATTCATTTGCAAGATTTTATCCTAACAAACGAACTAACAAGTGAAAGTAAATAAAATCTTGTAAAAGGGATGGAAAATGTAAAAAAAAATAAACACTTAGTTAATCCTGATTTGCGATTTTCAGTAGTTGGGTCATATTTTTGGCAAAAAATATTAGATTTTGGGCAATAAAATGCGATAAAATATCATGGATACACTAAAAGTGTAGATTTTGAATGAAAATATTACTTTTATTATTTCTATGGATATTTTTCCACACTGCGCTGGTGTTGATGGGTGAAGCACATAATTTTTTATCCATTTTCGAACTGATATCGATATGTTTTTATCTTCGCGTGGAATTGGGGCATTAAATTATGAATAATATAAATATTGTCTTTTCTTCTCGGAATTTTTGATCTGGGTAGATATCGTCATTATGTGCAACTATTTCACATTTTTCTTTGCCAATATTCGATATCGAAAGATAGAGTTACTCAATTTCAGGCCCATTATTAAGATATTTGCGATTTTTTTTTTTGCTTATTGGTACGCCGTTGGTGACTTCATTGGAATTCATTGTACATTTCGAATCATGCACAAACTTTGGCCGTAATAAAATTTTCTGTGAAATCAAAAATGAAAAGGTATGGAATAACTTTCGATTCTCCCTATATATATATATATATATATATATATATATATATATATATATATATATTTAAAGTGTAGACAAAGTTGTAGGTATTGGAAAGACCTTCAATTTAATTTTTCAAGTGTTGAAATCGATAAATAAATTATCGAGATAATGGCGAAAAACTATCTTTTCTCACTATTTTAGAAATGTTTATAACTTTTCCAATAATTGTTATAAGTGATGATGAAGATGAAGAGGAAAAATCCTACAATCATGCAGAAGTTTTCATTGATGAAGAAATGAAGGCTGAGGAAGATCAGTTGGTCAAAGAAATAAGTACGAGCGATAGAAGAGAAGAGCCACCAGAAAAAAAGGCTAAAACAGAATATAAAATTTTATTTGCATTTTTTTTCCAATATTTACTTATTTTTGTCGAATAAATAAACCTGGACATACATACTTCTAGTATACCCTGTATATGAGACACCGAGAACTTTTCCTGGGTCAGTTGGATCACTAGGTATACAAAAATCCAATAGAAATTGGTCGAATATAAATTCCAGACAAACACTCTTTTGACTCACCCTGTATATAAATATATTGACAAAAGTAATCAGTGAAGGTATGTGGAATCACCAGTGAGACCCTTCCATGAACATTTTGAACATAAATAACAGTCGTATTGAGTATTGCCTATATTCGAATCAAGGCATGCGCATAATTTTATCTGTCAAATAAACTCTCATATAATATAAAATCATGGAAAATACTGTTATAACCATTGCGTTAACCCATTGGTTGTAGCTTTGCACACGGGAATCTGCACATACGCATCTGCGCCTGCGCGATTCGGTGTTAGATACTTTCGAATATCTCCAGAGATCAAGTCACCTGGGACATTGACAGCTTTTACTAGAACTAGTCAAATCAATGTCATTCAATAATTCATATTCGTTTGTCGCTTTCAAACAAAATCGAAAATTATTCGGATTGTTTTAATCCGAATAATTTGATTGAAGCTTTCTATTAATGTTTTTTGTTTTCGACGTTCAACTCAAATTGAAATTTAAATATTGTTTCAAGCAGTGTTTTGACTAGTGCAGTACTTTTAAATAATGGTTGTTTGAATTATCACCTTAGTTCTAAGTTACCATCGGGAGTTATACTCGTATAATTTGTGAGCCGTTATAAATTTTGTGATGGAGCCACAGTTTTTAAATTCGGACGATATTAGTTTGCGAACTTTCAATGAAGTTTTAGCGCCGGAAAGGTGAGTATATTTACTTTTTTACCGCTTGTATAATGTAATGAATATTTCGTTGGTGCTGTTTTTTGATTGACATGCGGAAGGGTAGAATTCATTTATTCGCTAATAAAAGAAGGTAGGGCTGTTCTATATCGTGTTCTTGTTAATTATTAACAAAAGTTCGATGAAATAAAAGAGTGAGTTTTTGCAGCATGAGTTCCATTTTTATTCGTTATGTCAGAGAAGTGTCAATCTGAGGAAATGAGAGTTTGGTACAGTGCCGAGTAAATATTATAACGAAAGATCAACTCTCATGAAACCATTTTGTTATTGAGAATGATATTGAAAATGATTATTCACGTTTGAGGGGTTAGAACGATAAAATGCAATGCATATTCATGATCAGGGGCGTTCTAAGCATATCTATTTTGGGGATATGTTTGACCCATACTGAATCATGTTGGGAAGTTGCGCAATTCTCGTTTACATTTTCCGACAATAAATATTATGCTATTGGGATCAATACCATATGCTGTGTATTTTTTTCATTGAATGAAATTGTGATATCAAGCATTAAAAAAATGTTTTAACTATAACTATGAGCCTTGTTTCGTGTGGTATATAAGACAATAAGGCTCATTTTCCACACTGATTTATATGAAAACTTAACCTTGCGGAACCTTTCCTTCTTCCTTCATCCTTCATGAAATTTTGGATTAGGATTTCATATATAAAGTGGAATATTACCTATTTAGAGATATTGCTTTGAATATATTTCGCAAATTATTCTACGTACCCAGTGGCGTGATTATAAGGGGCTGCATGAATATACTTTGAATCCAATGAAATCTTTAGTGCATTCAAATTCTTTAAAAAGTGGGTAATGTGGTTATAAGCCCGATTTTGATAAAATTTGCACAGTTGTTTGGAAATATGTCACGGCTGCAATTTTATCGCGGTATGTCCTCTTTTATTTATATTTTGAACTCATCCAAGAGGCGGTTACACTCCGTTAGATTCGGCATTTCGCATGTTTATCCAATTCATATGCAATCTGTCGAAATGTAAAAGCTTGGAATTATTGTATTTGTAACAATTCATCCAAACTTCGAGAAGTTTAAAAAAGGTAGAAAACAATATTTTAATCAAACTAGTTAACTACCAGGGTTACTATATGTATATATATATACTGACAGGGTTACGGCATAAAACAGCTTTAGGAGGGTTCGGGTGACCAGACGTAAGGTGAGGAAAGTGTGCCACTGCTGCCAACATATACTAATTATTTAGGTTTTTATTGTATTCATCCTTGTTCATCCTTGTTACTCTTCGAAATTTGAAAATAAGTTTTATAAAAGGGAAACATTCTCAATTGAATATTGATAGAAAGATTTTTCTGTGAATTGAAAAATCCACGATTAAAATGAAGTTATTTTTTGTGAATGTCTAACAGAAAACAACTACTTCCCAGGCTAAAGCCACGCTGGACATTGAACTACATCTGATAGATATTCTGAAAAGGCCCTAACTCAAAAGAAAAAAATCTGAAATTGAAAATTTGCATTTTCATTCAGATAGTTATTTGATTTTCTATTCCAGTCTTAATTAAGAACTCATAAAGATGAATGAGGCAAAGAAGAATGTTTTCAGTCGCAGATGATTCCACATCTGATTTTATGAACATCCTGTTTATATTTTCAACAAATCAAAGTTCTATAAAGTTGGCGATTCTGGCACACATCAGACGTCATCAAAATGGAGGTTTCGCCGTAGCTCCTCAGTATTTTATATATAATAACCCTGTTAACTACATAGTATTGAATTGGCAGACACGTCAATTCAGTTTGACAAATGACACTTCACAAATACCCTTAAAATCAGTAATGCGACGTTGCCGATTTGTTTCCACTTTCATTATTTGGAATTTGGTTTATTTCTTGAACCTTGTAAATATTTAGAAATTTGTTTTTTCTCGGGGTTTAGGTTTTTTATGGAAGAGAAAAACTGTGTTTTTTTAAATTATAATTACGTTTTGCCTGGAGGCCTTCATAGACTAGTCGAGAAGTGTGTTTCCTGCCAAAAATAGTTCCGAATCCCCGAAAAATATGAGCACTAGCTCATTCGATTCGGGATGCAATTCTGAGAAAGTCGTTTTGTTATTAACAAAAAAAAGAGGCTCAGTTTTTGGGAATAACTCAAAAACTATAAGCGATAGTGGAAATTAGCAATGAGACTCTTATCGAAGAGAAAATTTCCAATTAAAAAGTTTCGTCACCCGGAACTCTATCATCATTATTTATAATTTTAATTCAACGCTGGAAATAGTGCTCCGCGCGACCGCTCTGAAGAGAGTACACCACACAAAATGTTCTTTCTTGTACTAAATATCAATTTAAAAATTTGAATGAAATATGGTGTTTTTACCTCTTGATAGAACAAGGACACGTTGGAAAAAAAATTTAGGTTTATTTTTCAACGAATTAGGCATTTGTCAATTAGTCCCTATTGTTCGGACCTCGGCTTTCATAAAAAATGGCATAAATATTTAAATAATGGCTCTAAAAAATGTTTCGCTTCTTGGAGCCCTTCTATATATATATATATAATATAATAATTATGCATTTGTTCATAAATTGATTAGTTCAATATTTTGCCATTTTGTTGTCTATAGAATATAATTATTTTACAGGGAAATTTTTTTTCTTCGTGTCATTTTTCGAGTCATTTTTTGTGTCACTTTTCCTGTCATTTTTCGTGTTATTTTACGTGTCTTTTTCGTGTCATTTTCGTGTCATTTTCGTGTTATTTTTCGTGTCATTCTTCGTGTCATTTTTCGTGTCATTTTTCGTGTCATTTTTCGTGTCATTTTTGTGTCATTTTTTGTGTCATATTTCGTGTCATTTTTCGTGTTATTTTTCGTGTCATTCTTCGTGTCATTTTTCGTGTCATTTTTCGTGTCATTTTTCGTGTCATTTTTCGTGTCATTTTTCGTGTCATTTTTCGTGTCATCTTTCGTGTCATTCTTCGCGTAATTGTTCTTGTCATTTTTCGTGTCATTTTTCATGTCATTCCTCGTGTCATTTCTGTGCCGTTTTTCGTGTCATTTTTCGTGTCATTTAACGTGTCATTTTTCGTGTCATTTTTCGTGTCATTCTTCGTGTCATTTTCCGTGTCATATGCAACAGAGTCGATTTTTTTTTATATTTTTTATAGATTTTCCTTAAATTACGGTAATTTCTCATAGAAATAGTTGAATAAGGAAATAATGAATGATTTCACAAAACAAACTATATATCTTGAGTATTTATCAACAAATATGTAATTAAACACAGCTAGAATACATGATGAAGTTGCCATTATTTGAATAAACTCGTGTATTTCATGAACAATTAATGTTATTGACTGAAACCAACATTTTTTGAATGATTCAAATACTAGCCTACAAAATCGTCTTGAAGTACAGAAGGGCTAACTTTCATAGTTTCAAAACATACATAGATAACGGATTTTTTTATAAACGAATGCATATAAACAGGAAACCATGACAGATACAGACTTGGTGGGGAGTTTATTCAAGAGATCAACTAATGCTCTATGAAATCATTTGGGTTGATAACTGTATCTTTGAAGTTGCAGCTGTTTGTCACTTAAAAAATGAAGTGGCCGCTGCAACTTTTATATACCGTAATTTTAAAAAAATCTATCAAAAATATTTAAAAAAAATATTGACACTTTGTTGCATATGGTTGTTTTTGTAATTCGTAGTAGTTTCAGAAAAAATATAATGAGATTTAAATTTTTTTCAAAACAAATTATTAACTTAATAATCAATTCACGTTTTAATGAAAATAAATAAAAAAATTGTTTTTCTGAGAAATCCTACGCATTCAAATATTTTTTTTTTGTAAAATAATCATATTTTCTGGACAAAATGGCAAAAAAACAAAAATATTAAAATAATAAATTTGTTTATAAACAATTTATAAACAAATGTCCTAAAAAAATTTTCTCGAATGTTATTAAATGCCTTCGTTTAATTCAAAAACAGCAATAACAAAACATTTTTTTAACGTTTTTTTGATTTTTATTTTTTTGTTGAAATTTAAAAATTATAATAAACAAAAGAAAAAACTTTTGAAAACTTTCGAAACGTGATCTTGTTTTATGCCGTATTTATGATTTATGAAAGACTTTTGTATTTGGTGCAAAATTACTTTTATTTTTAAAATCGTAGCAGAGCGCTTTCGACTATTTCACTTCTACATTGACTTCCATGAAACCACGTGGAATATAATTTGAAATAATGGATTACACCAACTTATAAAACATGAGTGTTTTTTAAGAAATGTATTAACATGTTATATGTACTTGAGGTTCTCACCTATTTTATACAAACTGGAAACAGTTTTGATGGACTTCTTGTAAACATGACGAGTAAGCACTGGAGATATTACATAGTCGAAAGCGCTCTGCTACGATTTTAAAAATGAAAATAATTTTGCACGAAATACAAAAGTATTGTCTTCTTTCACTACTAATTAACAAATGCGTAACTTGTTCTTCCAAGTGTTAAAAACACACTAGTATCTATTTAAATTTTTAAATTGATATTTAATATTATAAAAAATCATTTTATATGGTGTATTCTCTATAGAGACGACGCGCGCATGCCGCAGCGTAGGACTTTTTTATTGGAAATTTACTCCTCTTTAAGAATCTTATTTCTAATTATCGCTATCGTTTATAGTTTTTGAATGATTTCCAAAACACTGAGCCCCTTTTTTGTAATTGTTTTTTATTTATAATAATTGCAATTTTTGTCAGCAGAAAGAAACAAAAAAATTATTTCTCAGATTTGCACCCCCAATCGAATGTTTTGGAGTCTTGGAACTATTTTTCGCAGGAAACTCACTTCTCGACTAGACGAGAGCTGTTCTGACAAAATCACGAGAGCGTAGCTCGAGTAATTTTGTTAGAACAGATCGAGTTAAATTACATATATGAAAGTATGTATGAGAAAACCATCGTAAAAAATATCCTCCTAGATCTGAGCTCGCGTGGTATTTGGTAAGACAATTCCATGAATAGAAAACTCAATTCAATTAAACTTTATTCAACAAACGAAAAGAACAATAAGTAGAAATATAATGTTTAGAAAAAACAATTGTTAAAAATACAATTATTATATACAATTGGTCCAGTAGACATTTGCTCCTTTACTGGCAGATTTTATTGTTGACATTGACTGTGGCTAAAGTTGTAAATTAGGCTTAATAGACTTGGAAGAGGAATGTCCAGTTATTTTAATTAATTCTTGCTCAATAATACCTGCTTTAGCTAAAGTTGACACGGCGCTTGAGCGATGAGCATGAATAGATTTTTTTTTATTCTTTGTATTCAGTCCAATTTTTTTGCTGAAATTTTTGTCCACCTAAGAACTTTGTTGACTCCTATAGGAACATTTTTGTAATATAGTTCGGTCTATGTGATAATATTTGAAAAAAAAATGTTACTGGGCATATGCTAGGGTTTTCTATGTTTTTTATTGGCCATTTACTATCGCAGCACTTGTTTGAGCCACCTTGATATGTTTTGGAAAAACTGTATTATATTCAATACGACCAGTTGAATCACTATTATTTGATTTTTCTTCTTTAAAATTGTGTACTTCACAGTTTGCAACTTCACCTCCCCGCCAAGCTAATTCATATGCAGCGATATGAAAAAATCTTTTTAACACGTTGACGGACAGTAGAAACAAGTGAAATTCGAAAATTGACACTATATGTTTTTGTAATTTTTAGAATATTAGAAGTATAGTTTTACTCTTTCTGCTTAAATACACTTAATTTTGATTAATTCAGCACCTTTAATTAGGTTGCGGCTACAACCGTCATGGCGCCAGCGGACTCTAGACACTATGTAATGGGACGATGGCGGCTATAACAGCAAAAATTTAAAAACGTAAATGACAGGTTTAATGACTGGAATAAGCAATTTTTGTGAGCAACAAAGTATTTTGGGAGTTTTACACGAAATGTTAGTTCATGATCAAACAAAAATAAATAAAATGACAAATAAATTTATTATAATTTTTAATTATTATACATTATTTTCGGTATGCCATGTTTCAAAGCCATGGTCAGGACACAGTGCAGGTTTGATTTTATTTTATTTTATTTTATTTATTTTATTTTATTTTTATTTTATTTTATTTTATTTTTATTTTTTTTTTATTTTATTTTATTTTATTTTATTTTATTTTATTTTATTTTATTTTATTTTGTTTTATTTGCTTTTATTTTATTTTTATTTTATTTTATTTTATTTTATTTTATTTTATTTTATTTTTATTTTATTTTATTTTATTTTATTTTATTTTTATTTTATTTTATTTTATTTTTATTTTATTTTTATTTTTTTTTATTTTATTTTATTTTATTTTATTTTATTTTTATTTTTATTTTATTTTTATTTTTTTTTTATTTTATTTTATTTTATTTTATTTTATTTTATTTTTATTTTATTTTATTTTTATTTTATTTTATTTTATTTTTATTTTATTTTATTTTATTTTATTTTATTTTATTTTATTTTATTTTTATTTTTATTTTATTTTATTTTTATTTATTTTATTTTTATTTTATTTTATTTTATTCTTTTTATTTTTATTTTATTTTATTTTTTATTTTATTTTATTTTTATTTTATTTTATTTTATTTTATTTTATTTTATTTTATTTTATTTTTATTTTATTTTATTTTATTTTATTTTATTTTATTTTATTTTATTTTATTTTATTTTATTTTTTTTTTTTTATTTTATTTATTTTATTTTTATTTTTATTTTATTTTTATTTTTATTTTTTATTTTTATTTTTATTTTTATTTTTATTTTTATTTTTATTTTTATTTTTATTTTTATTTTTATTTTTATTTTTATTTTTATTTTTATTTTTATTTTTATTTTTATTTTTATTTTTATTTTTATTTTTATTTTTATTTTTATTTTTATTTTTATTTTTATTTTTATTTTTATTTTTATTTTTATTTTTATTTTATTCCAGACATTTGTGAAGGAAAATCTGGGTGGTAATGTAATGCATCAATGGAAAAGAGTTTTCTAATACTGGAGAATTTTAGCTGGGACTGAAGCAAACACAAACCCAAAAACTTTCTCATTTCAATCGTATCCAGTATTTTTGAAATTTGCCTTCCTACTATGCCTTGTATGTGGCCGTGTTTGATTGCAAAGTTTTAGGCCGTAATCATTCGTAGATTTTATAATCATTTCCATTACTTGGTCATCCCAAATTTTTTTTAAAAAACCTGAATTGAGACACATTTTCGTCTATATCCAAAAGAATCCCAGCCGCATCTGCATCAAAAGAAAAGTTTCTTATAGGTGTTGTATTGATATGCCATGTCTCATCATTTTCTGGTTCTTTCTGGTGCTTCATATTCCTCATCTGTAGTTGATTCTTTTTCTTCATCTGCATCAAAAAAAAGTTTCTTATAGGTGTTGTATTGATATGCCCTGTCTCATCATTTTTCTGGTTCTTCTGGTGCTTCATATTCCTCATCTGTAGTTGATTCATTTTCTTCATTACCCGAACTGTTATTTTTCAGCACAGTCAGCATCAGGTTCAGATTCACTGTTGCTTGACCCACTACCTGTTTCCTCAAAAGCTTCAGCAGCCTAGCCTGTTCTTTTTCCCAACTGGCCATTTTCTATAAATATTGAATAAAACATTCAATTTTATTTTATATTATTATTTATTGTATATTATTTATACATTTATTATTTACATTATAATTTTTATATTTCAAATGTAATATCAAAAAAAAACAAAAAGTAAACAGTAAACAGTAAAAATGCTAAATTTTAATTTTTTTTCTATTTAAAGTGTAAAATCAATCATAAACAAATACTTACTTATTATTTTTATTTTTATTTATTGTATATTATTTATATATTTATTATTTACATTATTGTTTTTATATTTCAAATGTAATATCATAAAAACAAAAAGTAAACAGTATAACTATAAATATCGCAAATGAATCAAAAAATGCTAAATTAAATTTTTTATTTCATTTAAAGTGTAAAATCAATCATAAACAATACTTACCAGTATAAACAAAAAATATCGTTAAATGTATCAATAGCAACTGTAAATTGAAGAGAAAAACAAGATCGCACTACTCCGTTCACAACCACGTGCATACTCAATGTGTTAACCTTGCATACTAAATTTTTTTTCGAAAACATGACACTAGGCTTCTACTTGTACGCTGGTAAATGCACATTTGTGCTGCTACAGCCGCAGTGTCTAAAAACGACCATTTCGTATTGGACGGCTATTGTTGTCATGTCACATAGTGAACTTGAACTTGACGGCTATAGACGCAACTGTCCGTCAACGTGTTAAGAGACCTATGGTACTATTTTCATCTCATATTGATGCCATTTTAACAATTTCACTTTTAGTTAATGCTATTGAACTATTTTGATGTTTTTCTGAATAACTTTGTGAGTTCTTTCGCTTAGAATTACGTGCATCACGGGATATCTTAAATGCCAAATCAGTGAGAGGGTTGAAAGTCACATTAAATTTTTCAAAATACATGGTTTGCAACATGTTCGCTGTTGTGTTCCACATTGTTTCACCACGTATTCTTTATAATCTTCACCATTCCGTTTCATCACATTAAAGCCCAATTCCATCAATATTCTAGCCACATTTTCCACTGACTGTTCGGTTTCCAAATTGAAGTTTTGTTGTTTACAAAATTCGCTAAATTGATTCCAAATGGAGGAATGACTTTTATTTTATTTTCTGGAGTTGATTTTTCAATATCCCTTATTATTTCTGCCTCGCAAATATTTCCAAATCTCGACATACCTACTGGAATATTATTTGCTGTTTAATTCTGTTTTTGACATTTACAATGGACCTTTTTATGCACTATGTGAAAACACTGTAATTAGAAAGTATATGTGCTGATATCACTTGGGATTTTTTATTTTATTTTTCTGATGGGTAGTTTTTCCATAATCCGGAAAAAAGTGGTTTCGTGACGTCACGTTCACTAAAAGTTGATTTGGCATCGTTGTATGAGTTGCGAATCATGGAATTGTGACGTAATGACATTTGTTATTTAATACTTTGATAGGTTCGTTCGTTTGCTTCACGGAATAGAATATTATCAATCGTTTTTCTCTCTTCAGCTCTTTTTCTTGCATATATCTGATACGACTGATACGAGACACGAGATATGCAGAGAACTGCTGCAAATGAACAAGCTCGCCATGAATGTTTGGTATTGAAAAATTTCGGAAATTATTTTCTAATTTTAATAACTATGAAAATGTCTAAAAAGTGCTATGTGCACGGTTGTCTGAACACCAGTGAAAGTGAATCAAACTTTTGTAAAAAGCGGAAATATATGCTTTTGTGCAGAACATTTCCAGGTGAGTACATCAAGGAACGATCTTTAATTTCACTCAATGCAAGATTGCAAAATCATCGATCAGTACTGTATTTTATATCCAGTCCTATAAACATATTGTTCTTTGGTTCCAGCTGAAAGAAGATACTACGAATTAGGAATATGCTAGAACAAGGGGATCCAAATTTATGTTGAAGCAAGATGTCTGTCCACATATCAACCTGAAATGACATTGGTCTGACAATGTTTCATCATAAGTATATGACCTACCAACGATGAAGAAACCCAAACCAAATGAAAACATCACTCCTTCAGCTAGTAAAACTGTGTTGAGTGACATTACATCCATGGGAAATATTTACTCAAGAGTTTCGAATAGTTCTTCTCCTAGCAGTAGCCAAGCTAGTACATTATCCGATTCACCGAAATAACACCACCAAAAAAAGATCTGAGTATATTCCTAGTCAGTCTTCATCCGATCCTGATTGTGAAAATATCGAAGGACAGCAGCGCCAGCGCCTATCTATTGCACTTATAGAAAAGAAGAGTAATATTATTTGGGGCTCCCTGAAAATGTTCACCACATTGTGAAATACATTACCAAAATTGAGTAAATTAAATATATGGATGTTCTGATAAGTTTAAAAAAGATACGGGTTGGGGATGTATACTCTCGATTGGCTGATGACTGATATGAGTAAATCAAGTGTTCACAAGATTTTCACAAAAGCTGTGCCTATGATGGCAAATTGTTTATTTATAAGAGCTTATATATTGGCCTGACATATCTGAAATTGAAAGAAATTTGCCGATCCATTTCAGAGCTCGCTATAAGAAAGTTAATTCAATTATTACCTGGAAATTGAAAAACCCTCTGATCCTGTTCGTCTGTCCATGACTTGGTCAGAATAGAAAAAATGCAATACTGTAAAATTTCTAATATCTGCTACTCCAAATGGCACAATACAATTCATTTCAGGAGCATACGGTGGACGAATTCTTTAACAACTCTGTCGATAAGAATAATTTCTTCTATTTTGATTGATTGAAATTCAAAAATACTTTGAATAACTAGAATGTGCAGTATTATGTCAAAGTTTCCTAAGGTTTGTTGTCACATTCTCTTCATGAATGCCAATATCTTCAGAAAATTTTTTTTTTCTATAGCTTTGTAACCATAGGGAAAAATTTGACCATAGAAAATGTAAGCCTGTATTTGTTAAAAATAGATTAGTATCCCTCATTAAAGAATTGGTGTGAAATAAGTAAATAATTTTGCAAAAAAATTACGAAATTTGTATGAACATACTTCAAGTCTATTCATTCTAAATTATTAATTATATTTTCAGTAGTTCAAACTTAATAAATATTTGACTCATCACATGAAGGAAACACTAACAGGTACCGAATATGAATTTATTTATATTATAATACAAACAGACAAAGCCTACATATATATTCACAGTATAATGCATTTATGATTGATTATATCTAAACAATCACGAACGTTTCAACTAACTAGTTAAAAGTTGGGCAACTTTCTAGTCATGGTTCTTAGTTCTTGTACTAGGGGTTCCGTAAACGCGCTCATTGATTTGATAGTGTTGAATCCTTAGTTCACTTAGTTCTTGGGAACGTTGCATAAACAAAGCATTTCATAATCCACCCTTGGCAAATTTTCCGAACCTGCTTTTACGAAGAATTGTTTCATTATAAACACACCAAATCGTTTATGATATTGAGAAATTAATAAGTTGATAAAAATAAACAATAAACATTAACCTCAAATGTCAATATGATTTCAATGGGAACTGTCTTTAATATTTGCGGTGTTGCCAATGGTCGCTCTTCATCAAAAGGAAGCCCGTCCAGAAACTTTGAATGTTTTAAATGACGAAAACCGTTGTTGAAATGGGTTTTTTTGTTGATGAGTCATCAATAAACAGTGTTCAATTATATATTAATGGTGTATATCAAGCAGTGAGCTATAATTTTACAAAACAGTAATGCGTGTTTCTGAACGTGGATTATGGAGGGGGTAGTTTTCGATGAACGTGACGTCACGGGTACACTTTGAAACGCAATATCTTTTCGAAATAAAAAATATATGATGGCATTCTAAGTCAATTGGACGTTTCATATGAAATATAATCGACCTATATAAGTTTTGGATTTTTTTTTTCGTAAATGTAAAGGTCCATTGTCAAACTGATGAGACGCGCAACGCTTGATAAACGAACAATAAATGCTAGCGTTGCTACGGTAACGTAATTTATCCGATTCTTTTATCCACTTGCATTTCGGTTCTTTCCTATTTAGCCGATAGTAAACTACGATTTTTGTACTCACAAATGGGAATTATTATACGTGAGTGGAATTGTCACTTATAATTGCACGAGAAGTTTGTATTTTATCGGGTAAATTTGGGTTGTTTAATGAGAAACTGTTGCGTAGCGATTAGACGACAAAAACTGTCAACTATTATTTTTAGGTTGACAGTTTTTCGAGTCAAATTGCTAAAGGAAACAGTTTAGAATTTAACAACACAATTCACCTGATATCAATACAATTATCGAGTGTAATTCGGCAGGACAATTTTATGAAGTCAAACTATTTATTTTGGCAACCAACACCGCGATAATTGATAAACAAATGAATAGGTGAAGAAACCACTAGTGCATTTGTCGCTGTAAAAGTTCCAGCTACCTTTTGCCGCTGTCAAACTGACAATAGCACTGTGGCATATGCGATTTTTATACAGTTGAATTGTCAGTATAAAACAGCGAGAAGGGAACGTTTTTCACTATAAAACTGATCTTTTTTTTTTTTTTTTTTTTTTTTTTTTTTTTTTTTTTTTTTTTTTTTTTTTTTTTTTTTTTTTTTTTTTTTTTTTTTTTTTTTTTTTTTTTTTTTTTTTTTTTTTTTTTTTTTTTTTTTTTTTTTTTTTTTTTTTTTTTTTTTTTTTTTTTTTTTTTTTTTTTAAAAAATTTCTGATTGGTTCTCTGTTTGGAATTTCGGCCATTTGATTGGCTCAAAAATAATAAGGGAAATAGTCTACAAAAAAACATTTTTTTCTGTGGAAAGAGGGGTTATGTTTGGAAGCATGTTTCTCAGTTTTTCTAACAGGCGGGATTTTCTCACCTTCCAACACAAATTCAGGTTGTTGAAAACCTTTTAATTTTTTCTTCTTTATTTTTATCGGATTTTTAATCACATCTGTTTGTTTAAACGTGGAAATCATACAAAATTGTTAATTTACTCTCATCCATATATGTCATTTGGAGTTGAAATGTTGGGACATTTGACATCTTATGTCAAAGTTTTTCGCTGTAGGAGTATGAGGTTTATATGTTATGAATTATTGATGGGCGGGGGTTAAAAACATCTTACAAAAATGAAAGGGGATATTTTATTATATAATATTGTGGTATACCTTGCTTAATTTTTATATCAGTCTCATCATTTAGGGCATTTATATCACTTTTTTATGTATATCATTTCCAGAAATCTTCTTTTTACTGTGTTTTTCGTTGCTAAATTTTTTTTATTTTTGTAATCAAAATCATGGTTGGTTTCTCTTTTTGTTTATTTAGAGTTGAGCTTTTTTTATATTTGTGAGCTTAATTCTACTTTCTAGATGTTGTGAGGTTTGACTATGTATACACCATTGCAATTTTTAAGGGTTTTTACGACATGTCTTTTTTCTTTAGTATTTTTCGTTTTTAGTTTGGAAAATATTCTTTTATTTAGAGTATTATCCCCTTTGTGTCCTATTTTAAGATTGTATGGTATCATTGTTTGGCAATTTTTTCTTAAACCCTGTATATATGTATACGATTTTTTTTCTGGCTATTTCATTGTAAAAAAAATATCTTCCGAAAATATTATTATCATTTGTTTAGGGTAATTGTTTTCAAATAAGGCTGTTTTCGCTTTTTTTATAGCGTTCGGTCAAGTCCAATTATTACAGATTTTTTTTTTGGGCAGAGGATGTTGTGAGTTGAAATGTTGGTATCGGCCTGACCATGTGTCTTTTGTATGCCATTCAGTTTTTTTATTGTTCATTCTGTAAAGTGTGGAGATTTTATTTTTTTATTTTTTTCCAATTTTATTATCAAATTGGAGAGTTTCTGGTACTATTAGTTTAAGTCATCTCACATCCTTCATATAGGGAAATGTGGAAAAACAAGTTCAGAAATTCAGGTGGGTACTGGTAGAGATGGTATGTCCTTTTTCTGGCATCTGTTTAATCTACACGAAATCGATCGTTAATGATCCACATTAACCTTCAATTTCTCTTCCAATGCATAATTGTGATATATATGCAACCAAATTTACACCGAAATTGACCATTAATAACCTATAAATGGTCGATTTGGTCCATTCATGAATAATTGTGATATTGGTGACTAAACATACACGAATTCGAATATTTTTCAGATTTCAAATCATAATACCTTCGCGCTGTTAAATTTATGTATTTTAAATCCCTCCTAGTTGAAGGAAATGGATATCGGAAATTTCATGTTGACCCCAGGAACGAGGTCGACGGAATTTTTCTGTAATCAACTCGTATATTGGAAATTCCGATTAATTAATGATCTCGAACAATAACGCGCTCGCTTCGCTCTCGCGTTAAAATATATCGATCATCAATCGCCACCATTATTAGTTATTCAAGTTTAGGAAGTAGTTTTCAATTTATGCCCTCAAATATCGTCGTCGCTAGCACATGATTTCGTCTTTCTCTATCAAAAGTTATTTTCAGTTTTCAATTTTTTCATAACGAAAATTCATTTGCCTCCGAAGTTTTCCACACTTTCTTCCTACCCATGGGTGGAATGAAATCATCCTTTTTCATTTCAGACATTATTTTATTCAAGATAGGTATTTCTTTTATAAGTAAAACGAGTGTAAGATTCTTCTGACGACAGTCTTTCCATCCTCAATTATTCTTTGGTGACCTGATGGGGCCGCGTTTATCCTCGTGCACAAGTCGGTATATTGTTGTCTGTCCGACTCCAGTCATATTCGAACACATTTTAACTATTTTTGTAATTCGGAATGAGTTTTGGTGGCAAACAGCGTTGAACACACTGAAAATAATAATTTTCTCATTTTTAGAAAGCGCACTTTTACTAATCCATTTCTCAGCATGAATTCAGAAACACTAGCCATTTTCATGAACGACTTTTCCAACTACTGTAACTAAACATTTTTTTAACACTGAAGCACAGTAGTAAACTACATGTGCCTCTACCTAATCTTATAATCGTTTTCTCAGAAAAATCCTCCATTTGTGAACAAATACGACCATATTGTTATCTCTTATCGCAGGAACGGATTTATATCTACATAATATTACTTGTTGAAAAAAAACTTTTGAAGTAAGGAAAAGATAATCAGGTAGGTGATTGTTAATTTATTATTTTATAGTAACTGAAACAGAAAATTACAAAGGATACTTTGAGCATACTTAAGTATTGTCCATTGTTAGGGGATGATCATATTAACAGTCACTAAGCTGGTACGAAATATCTTTGAACCAACTTACAGGGTTATTGGTTATACTTGGACAAATGAAAAAATGGTTGAATTAGGGAAGTTGAAGCATTTTTCCTGAAACGCCAGGAAATGTAAATAGAAAAACAATTGAACGTCGCATTTAAATGTTGTGATATAAACTTCTGTTTTTTTCTTATGGGACACCCAGTATATTATTGCATTTTTGGGTTCTCCGAAAAATTCTTGATATGTACCATTCAAGATGTCCTATATCTACTTGCACATTCCTATCTTAGCTTTTCATAAACTATCCAATGACATCAACTTTAGATTTAAACTCGTATGCCTATGGAATACTCGGTTTTACAGTTCAATAATGATTTATTACTCTGTCACATCAGGAAACAGAGTATAGTGAATATGTCGGAATTATAAAATTCCTGCTTGTATGTCGGAATCTCTGAGTTTGAAGTCGGAATTTGTGAGTTCAAGTCGTAAAAATGAAATTCCAAGTTTAAAATCGAAATTTCTACTTTAAGGTCGAAATTTAAAAACTACGAATCGTGGCCCTCGAACGCTTTCGCACAAAACAGATAATGATTTATGTAAATCAAGAACAATACAGATTTAAGCGAGAAATCAGAAAAATTTGGATTTGGATCTTGTGCAAGTTTATACATAGGTCAAACAGGTAGAACTTTCAAAAAGCGAATATTAGAACATATGAACTGTTTTGTAAATGGTAAAACAAATTCAGTTTCTGCTATTCAACTCCAGACTGAAAAACAGTGTGTTACTGAATTTGAAAATCACTTAAAGAAAAGGAAGGTTGTGAACTTGACCTTCTAGAAAGTTTGGTGATGAATAAATTAAAAACGTTACACTATTTGCTCAGTGACCAGATTGATTCATTAAATCATCCTTCATTGAATTTGTTTTACTGGCGATTAAACAGGTGATGGATATAATTCCGGTTCTACTCATTCCACGTTTCATGGGATCACCTATTATATTATATCCTTAATTATATTTATACTATCACTTCCTGCTCTTCTCATCAACACGAAATATCGTTATTGTTGAGTTATTATTATCTGCACCTGAAGAATCTATTGTATAGAGAAACACGGGTCTCTGGTCTTGTAAATGGATTTTATCGAAAATCATTCTGTGAAGTGAGTGAGTCTTCGCTTCAATATGGATTTTCATCAATTATCAGCCGAGTCAATTCAAAATAAAAATAAAAAGTTATAACATTTCCAATTACCTATTTGCTTGAATAATTTCCAATTTGATTTCAGATCCATAAAAAGAGAGCAAGAAATGAAAGACGAGGACGATATTCTCTTGTTCGCCCAACTAGATAACATAACGAATAATCTAGCGGCGAACAGCAACGATTTCCATTTGGTACAAAATGTCGATCGCATGGAAGAAGCGAACCACATCATGAACACGGTAACGGATAATGGTTGATTCAACAAAATATATAGTGTACAGAATATTATCAGTTGTAATATCACAAGAGAGTGAGAATAAAGTGAAAATAATTCGACAGATTTCCGAAAACTTGTTGCCAGGCAATAGACAAGAGAGCTCAACGGACTCGAGTAGCTATTGCCAAATGGCAACAAGTTTGAGAAAGAAATCTGCAGAGTTATTTTATACTCTATCGAACTCTCATGTGGTATTACACAGGATGATTCAAAAGTACTTTGACAAACTTCAGGAGGTGATTCCTCCACAATATTCTAATATGACTTGTTCAAATAAATATATGTCCGGAAACGCTTCGTTTCCAAGAGACAGGTTGTTGAAGTTTTTTTTTTAAATAACTCTCGAAATACTGACCTTAATTGAACGAAAATTGGTATTGATAATATTATTACCTCAGCGTGTTTAAATCGAATTTTAAAAATTGCGCGTTCTTTAAAGTTACCATGGCAACATCAACAAATCGAGAAACGTGAAGTCTTAATGAAAATTTTTTATTTTTGATCTGACAGGAGTACCTTGTAACGTCAAATGAAATATTACTAACGACTCGTTCATTTATATGTTATACCTCTTGCTCCTCCATTCATTTGATGAACTTTTCATATATATTTTTTATCTATTAATAACTTTATGTCTTTACTGTAACATCTATTTACTTATTTAATGTATCTGTGTTTTTATGTGTTTTTACTTGATAGTTATGTGTAATCTTAATTATATTGACATGTTCTACACCTGAAAAGGTACTCTTGAAAGAACTAATGAAGGATCTATCTATCTATATCTATCATATTTTTCTTTTTATATATATATATATATATATATATATATATATATCACTGGATTTTCGCGGTATTAACCGCGATTCTGCCTCACTATTCAAAAAATCGATATTAGAATAATTCATCTTTGAGCTCTGGTGACAACAAATGTTGATCTTTGATAACAAATTGCAAATGAATATCTGTTTTTCTCATTTCCATGACAACGAAGGGTATACTGATGTCACATCACGAATTCAACCATTTTGCATTATTAGTTATTATTTCTATTTTTGTAGTAATAATACCAGTATATATGATTTCAAAGTGCACCATAAAAAAAAAATTGGGTAAAGTATTCGTGAATAACTGGTCTTAAAAACACTTGCTCTATTTCGAGCACTCCGGCTGCTCGAAAAATCGCGCGTTTTAAAGCCCTTTTTATCCACTTATACTTTAATATACGATACGCTATCATATCTACGTAAAAAAGATACCCTTGTTACGAGTCGCTATAAGCAACCGTTTTCTAGATATTTGGACTTGAAAATTTCAAGTCGATTATTTGATAATCGATGCGTGTTGAAGTTATTACCATTATTTTGCATTTTTCACAAGAATGCTTAGGAAATGAATTTGACGTTTAAGTAAGTAGTTTTGGTAATTACATAGTATGTGACAGTGGAACGTTTTGTTGTTTTGTTGAAGTTTCTGTAAGTTTTAAAACACAAATTTTGAAAAAATGGAATATATAAACAATAATGCTCATTTGGCCGATATGCATTTCGTTTATGGCCTTGCGGATGGCAATGCGCGCGAAGCAAGATGTATTTACCAGAAGCGATTTCCTAATCGAGTAGTGCCTACAGCTCCAACATTTACCAGTCTCCACCGTCGTTTGGCAGAAACAGGTAGCTTTGAGAGGATAGCTGATATTATTGGAAGACCCCGACCAGTCCAAACCCCAGAATTGGAAGAAGCTGTTTTGAACGCTCTCGAGGAGAATCCAGAAACAAGTACAAAAATAATTGCTGAAGCTCTCAATTGTACTCAGTCCAGAGTTTGGAGAATTATCCACGATCAACAATTCTATCCATACCATATTCAAAGGGTACAAGCTCTTTGCCACGAGACTTTCCCCAACGCATTACTATGTATCAGTGTGATATGTACTCTTCAGGGACGAGGTAAACTTCCCCCGAAATGCTATTTCAAACTATTATAACAACCATGTTTGGGCTTTTAGTGAAAAACATTATCAGTATCAATTTCCTATAAATGTATGGGCGGCAATAATTGGTAATTACTTGATAGGTCCTTTCTTTCTTCCATTCCGACTGAAGGGCGCAACTTACAGAGACTTTTTAGAAAATGAATTGCTGGGACTACTTCGGAATGTACCATTATAAATTCGTATTCGTATGTAGTTTATGCATAATGGGGCTCCAGCCCCTTTGAGCGTTGTAGCCAGAGAATTCCTTAACACTGTCTATCCAAATCGATGAACGGGTAGGGGTGTAGAAGAACCTAACCAGGCGTGGGCACCAAGGTCCCCAGATCTAAACCCGCTAGATTTTTTGTGGGGATATTTGAAGTCACTAGTTCATAAAATTCCAGTAGCGAACGAGGAAGATCTGAGAAACCGAATAGTAGACGCCTGTGAAACAATGAGAAAAACTCCAATAATTTTTGAGCGGGTACGAGATTCAATGACTAAAATACTGAATGCCTGTATCTTCGCTGAAGGTGGACACTTTGAACAATTTATTTGAGTACAATTTAGTTTCCTTTATTTTATTTTATTCTACATACCTATTCAAAATTTCTTGAAATAAAATGTTGATACTTCTTGCAAATTTTATTGAAACAAATACAGATTTTGCACCCTTGATACAAAAATTACTATTTCAAACGAGTAAAAATAAATAGAATAGGTGGCGCCCCCTACAAAAAACCAAAACTACTCACTTGAACGCCAAATTCATTGCCTAAGTATTCTTGTGAAAAATGCAAAATGATGGTAATAACTTCAACACGCATCGATTATCAAATAATCGACTTGACATTTTCAAGTCCAAATATCTGGAAAACGGTTGCTTATAGCGATTTGTGACAAGGGTAGCTTTTTTTTTTTTTTTTTTTATGTTCTGGTTTCCACGAAAAGGGATATCCTGTAATGTTCAGAGAACATCGTGGGAACCAAGGGAAAGAAGGTAGGAGTTGGTGTTACATATAGGTACCTTTAGTTTAATCAACAACATGCAACACACCTCGACAAGAAAATCAACCCACTCATCCTCAACCGAATGGAACGCAACAGAATCAAAGCAAGAAACAAGCAATAATTATTTACAAATTTCAAGAGGTGAAAAACCCAACTCACGACAACTAAACGAAACCATCATTTAACGAAAGAAAAATCAAATGACTACTCGAAAGCAAATGATGAACACCAACGAAGTAAGTGTTCGAAACGTCCACCACCCTGCAAAATGCACCTTGCGGCTCCGGAACCCACACCTCCCATACACTTGCCCACCTCGTCTCCTTGAACACCCTCCAACACACTCTCAATCCTCTCGCGAAGAATCTCCATTGTCGGGTTCGTAGTATCATAAATTTTATTTTTGAGATATCTTCACAAATAAAAATCCAGCGGATTCAAATCCGGAGATCTGGCAGGCCATGCTACTGGACCTCTTGTTCCAATACATGAATCGGGAAAAGTTCGATTTAGATAGTCTGTGACTACTCTTGAGTTGTGGGGACCACATCCATCTTGTTGGTACCATGGACTATTACGCCGATACCTCATAGGAAGATCATCCAACATTTCTTCTATAATTTCTACATATTTTGCTCCGGTTAGGTTGCCGTCAATAAAATAGGGTCCCAGTAATTTATTATTCAACAAACCGCACCATATGTTCAAAGAAAAACGATATTGATGTCTAACTTCATGAATTAAGTGAGGATTTTCTGTGGCATAAAAATGTTCCTTCGATTGAACATGCCAGAATTTGTGAATGTCGTTTCGTCTCCCCAAATGATATTGTGCGCAAAATTGTTGGTATTCCGCACCTTCCGTTGAAACCAATTACAGAACTGCAACCTTCTCTCAGGATCACCGCGATATAGTCCTTGCACGGCTTGGTATTTATATTCATGGCATCCGTGTCCCTTGAGTATTCCATCAACAGCACTCCTTGACAAACTGCATTCACCGGCCACAGCTCTCGATCCCATTCCTGGTTGCAGTCGAACCTGGGCCAGAACACCGACGTCATTGATAGGCTCGTTTCGTCGTACATAAGGACCTCTAGGCCTGATGAATGAACTATGTGCAAGTAACGTTGTGGATAAACGTCGAAACATTTTGATATTTGGTGTTGTTCTTTCAGGATATGATTCACCATACCATTGTTTTGCTTTGAACGAATTTCTATCTAGTTTTATGTACACTTCGTACATATCTCTCTCCTCTTCATTTGTGTATCTTACCATATCGAATAAGCTAAATTGAAATTACTCAGAAAAGTGTAATGAATCTTCAAATAAGAAAAAGACGTTTAGGTGGCGCCCCCTACGAGTAAGAGCAATGATATCATCAGGTTCGAATTCGACACCTCATAAAACCTCTCAATACCAATTTTTGTCCAATTGAGGTCAGTATTTCGAAAGTTATTTTATAAAAACTAAAATAAAAATTAAACCTATACACCCTGTATCTTGGTAACGAAGCGTTTCCGAACATATATTTATTCGAACAATTCAAATTACAATATTGTGAGGAATCACCTCCTGAAGTTTGTCAAAGAACTTTTGAATCACCCTGAATGATGATAATATTGATTCCATAAGCCTGCGATTCTATATAATCAATTATTTCAGAAGTTTTCATTTCTTTAGTCAATGAAAAAGTGCCAGCTGAACTTTGAGCTACCGAAATATCGTTTACATGTGAAGCCGGGAGCAAACAAAAAAATACTAAATTTGTGGAATAAGTTTTATTTGATTAGTCCAAGTAAATTTAAAAAAAATTTTTTTAAGAATCCACGTTAGAATGATAATCCTAATCGAGGACCAAATAATTTTTTTTAAATCAATAGAGTTTTCCATCCGTGCACAATCCATTCAACAAATAAAAATCTCCGATGGATTTGAGTAAGCCTTCCGAGCCAAAGATCGAACAAGCCGATGGCAATGGGACGTCCCATTTTGTGAAATACAAGCTGCAAGATGGGAAAGCATGTCAAGGTTTGGGAGTGTGGTATATGTAAGTGATCTCACTCGACTCTAAATTTGAAATATTCTATTGAATTTTGTGCTGAGTCGTCATTCCATAGGTTCCAAAGAATTCACACACCAATACACTTTGATGAGACATTTACCAACCCATACGGATGAGAGGAAGTTTCAGTGCATCACTTGCGGCAAGGGTAAGTGAAACAGTTTTACCTGCAAATGTTGAAAATGAGTCTGATCGATTCTCCGTCTTATCATGTCTGGATATTATAGATTGGGATAAAAAAAACAATATTATTGGCAGAAGATGTGATATATTGATGAGAATCTGGGGTTCATGGCTTCCAAAATACTGAAACAACTATTGCCGCTCATTAACACATCATAAATCACTCTCTTCATTGAATAAATCAATGAAAATTCACTGTTAAGATACTGACTGCCTCGCCATGGTGAGTCCAGACACTTATTTGATGACCTTTATCATTAACACACAAAAAACAATTATTTTTCGGGATAATTCCCCAACGATTGATCCTACGACGGAAATGTCCCATACAAAGAAGAAGGAGACTGAATTCCCTACATTTATTGTGTAAACACTTCTTTTAAGTCTGATGTTTCACGAGTTACAGCGACAGAACGGAAACATTCTGTAAGAAAATCGCCTAACTGCTCATTTTTCTTATTTAAAAAAATCATTTATATTTATTCATCATCTTTATATATATAATTCTACTGTACGTGTGTTGTCACTGCACTCCTCCTAAACGGCTGGACCGATTTGAATGATTTTTTCTGTATGCGTTTGGGTGGCGCCCTGGATTGTTAAGAATCAGAAATCATCCTCCTAAATGTTAAGGGTGGTCCCTTAATTTTTTTTTATTTTTTAGACAAAATTCTTTGTTTTTATTTTTTTATGATACAGCATTCAAAAATACATACAACCCTAAATTTTCACCCTTCTACGATCAACCCCTATTTTTTTGGCAAGATTTTTATTTTTATTTTGTCATGACTTAGAATAAAAAAATTCATATCACTCTTAATTCACCCTTCTACGATCAACCCCTATTTTTGATTTTTTTTCATTTTATAACACGGGATAACAGGAACACGGGATAACGGGATTAACGGGATAACGAAAAAACGGTATAACGGGATGACAGGATAAGGAATAACGGGATAAATAGAAAACGGGATAACAGGAAAACTGGATAACGGGATAACGAGAATAACGGGATAACGAAAAAACGGGATAACGGGATGACAGGATAAGAGGATAACGGGAAAACGGGATACCGTGGTAAAGACAAAAAGGGGTAACAGGAAAATGAAATAACGGGAAAATTTCCGGGAAAAACATTTTAGGGAACATAGAAATTTGGACAGGACAACGTCTGTCGGGTCCGCTAGTATTAAAATAATTCTGTAACTCTTTTCCACACCACCAGGTAGAGTAAGTGGCGCTTTTTTCCTAATCCACATTTTATTTTTACTGAGTACGGTTCGTATATATGTCCCCAAATATATTTTCATTATTCCTTTCTTCTCGATAGTCCGACTCGGTTAATGGTGTGCCTTCATTATCGTCTTAATTTGTCAGTACTATCCTCTAACGCTTTTTGCGGTCTGAGAATTTGGACTTCCATCCATGTCATTGCCAAATCTTCGTCGTCGCTCTCGATGATGACCTCTGGTGCATTCTCTCATGATTCACTATGCAGAATCCGCATAAAACAGAGCACTTCAACCCATAGACTAGGAGGAATCGGCGAATGAGTACCGAAAACTATGCCACCTCAATTTTTTTATGCGATCCTCTTCAAATTGCCCTACTAATGAAATGCATGTTGCTATGGGGCAACCCCGTGCCATATTGTTTAAACCGAAATTGTTTAAACAATTGCAAGGAACTGTTATTTTTCAAATTATATTCTTTATTGAAATACAAATTAAAAAAGGCCCATGACTTTTCACGATAAAGTTAATATTTTTAGAGATATTAATTTTTAAAGGTTCGAAAAATCTCAAATTTGGGTACTTTTGACCCATGAAGAATATATTTAAAAAAAATATAAATAATATATTTTTTCAATTCTTTATACAATGGTTGATAATATTCTTAATATATATTTTAAAAAATTCCATTGTTTATACCTGTATTTTTATTGTTAATTTCGCGCGCTCACAAGTATGCGTCGTACCCGGTTTGTGAAATTTTACCTGGTTTACACTAATTTACGTGTTGTGATACGACTAGTAGAATTGGCACACAAAAAAAAGCTGTAGAAATGATAAAAGTAAAAGAAAATCGTGATGCTTTAGTCCCTCTTGGCAATGGCTAGGATTTAAGTACTAAGGAGTTGAAAGGCTTAGAAACATTGTATTTAAATATTTTGGGTAAAAAGGTTACACCGCGGATGAAGCTGGACAAAGTATTTTTTCTCGTTGCTTTGGCACTAATATTAATTTATCGAAAATTCCGTGCACATCAGATGCCTTGCATTTGCATGCACTTAGAGCTTCTGCTCAAACATACATTTGGAAAAATGCATTGAATCCCCAATATGAAACATTAGATTTTACGAATTTCGGATACAAACTAGAGAATGGTACTTTGCTACCTTTATTTATTAATAAAAGCCCATTTCCAACTGATCTCAAAAAACCGTGTAATTGTGAGAAATCCTGTGCAACCAAAGCTTGTTACTGTGAAAAAAATAATATTAGTTGCATACTTCTATGTGGTTGTGATTCAGAAGACTGTAAGAATATAATATATAAAAATGATATTGATAATAAATAAATACTTATTTTTAAATTTTGTTTCATTATTTCATACTTCTACAAATTCGTTTGGAGAAGCTATTCAATGTAATTACTTTCTGTTTTAATAACAAAAAAGTAATATAAACTGTTAAAAAAGTAATTTTAATCACATGTTCCGATTCATGCTTAAATAACTTTTGTAAAATTGATTCCAGAAATTCGTTAAAAACAAATTGTAGGCAATTTCATTATTGATAACATTGCTCTCTTTAACAATCTTGATAAAGTTAATAGTTTTTAAGATTAATGATAAATAATAATTCAGGACACAGAGAGGCCGATGCAGCGCATGAGTCAGAGAGAAACGGAGATACTTAAAGGTAAGCGACGCATACTTGTGAGCGCGCGAAATTAACAATAAAAAAACAGTTATAAACAATAAATTTTTTTTCAATATCTATCAAGAATATCATTAACTATTGTATAAAGAATTGAAAAAAAATTACATATTTATAATATTTTTAATATATATTTCATGGGTAAAAAGTACCCAAATTTGAGATTTTTTGAACTTTTAAAAATTCATATCTCTAAAAATATTAACTTTATCGTGAAAAGTCATAGGACCTTTTTGATTTGAATTCCAATAAAGAATGGAAAAAAATTTGCCTGGTTGAAAAATAACAATTCCTTGCAATTGTTCAAACAATTTCGGTTTAAACAATATGGCACGGGGTTGCCCCATGGCAACATGCATTCATATCATCAGTAGGGCAACTTGAAGGGGATCGCATAAAAAAATTGAAGTGGAATAGTTTTCGGTACTCATGCGCCGATTCCTCCTAGTCTACCACCTTTTCACATGCTCCACGCTCCACCGTATCCTTTTTTGCTATTGCATGAAATGACATTCAATAGGGTATCTGGGACAGGTTTCTCTGACATTGTTACTGGAGTGAGTGCAAGGTATCATGCTTCGTTGGCGGTGAAGAAGCTAGGTGGGATTTGCTTTTCATTGTCGATTTTGCGAGACGTTGGTAGCAGGCTTCTTCCAAGGTTTTCTCTTTCATGTTACATCATACAAAGCAACGAGAAAGCGGGCTCCAGCGTCTGTGATGTCTTCTGGCTTGGGATTCTGATCTTTGAAGATGGCAATTACGGCATTGAGTACTCTGTTTTTTTGCAAGCAAAACAAATTATTTTTTCCTTGGTTGAAGAGGGATGAAGTCGTGTCACATTCACTAAACCCATGTGAAAACAGGATGTTTTTGGCTGCCTCATCCAAACTATCCGCGGAATACACTCTTTCAGCAGTTTTGCCTGTTCCCGGTTTGCGAAAACTTACACAAAAGTGTTCATACATTTGCAGTCATTGTTGATTGGATATTATTATAGTAGTGTGAATTATTTACATCAACTATAGTCCTCTCCGTCAAAAATTTCAATGCAAATACCAATACGAAAAACCAACCAATTATAAAAAAACAACTGATAAAAAACTTTTTTAAAGGCAAGCTTTTATTTAAGACGTGTACTAAAAAAACTTTTTGAAAAAAATTAAACCGACGAAATACGGAACTGAAGAGTCAGTAACTGAGCTCCTAAACTAATGTAAATAACTAATTTTGAGTCGGCGCCAAACAAACAAGAAAATGAATTAGGTAAGGCGTGAAATGATGGCATCGAGTTGCGCGGTGACATTCTGATAATTTTTTTGAAGTAATTTAATGATGTTCGTTGATTGTTTGTTTGGCGCCGACTCAAAATTAGTTACTCACATCAGTTCAGGAGCTTAGTACTGAGACTAGAAGGTTTATTTTATTTTTACTTTTCAGTTCCGTATTTCGTCGTTTAATTTTTTGTTAAAAAGTTTTTATTTTTCAATTTTTTATTGCTAAAATATACTAATTACTACCTACTTGTTTTTTGATTACTTCCAAAATACTTACTTACCCACCTTACTTCAACTATTGCCAGTTAAATAATATGATTATCTACTTTTAATATTTGTTCTAATATAAATTATTTTTGTTGTTCTGGTTAGTTCATTCCATTACTTTGTATATAATTCCATCCTCTCATAGAATATAATGGTTTTGACGGATGTGGAACAGAAATAATGTCAGTAGCGATCTGTCATTGTCAACTACGTATGTGTGTGCCGATGTTCATAAGTGAAAAATCAATTATCCCCTATTTTTCTACCCGTAAGGATATATAATTCTATTCGAAAACTAAATATAAGGTACCAAATCGAAAACCCAGTACATAGTTATGCCTGATAGAATCGGTTAACGGACCAGAATTCAGAGGGTGAGTGATCAATATCCTCATGTTGCTACCCTTAGGGGTGGATTTCATCTTCTAAATTCAAATGGGACCACCTTCGAAGTACACCCTATCCACTGAAAAAAGAATTATCGGAATCGGACGCCTCAGTAAAAAGTTATGCATGATCATACATAAACATAAATGATGAAAAAAAAATATACGGGTTGGTCGACTAGAGAACCTCCTCCTTTCTGGTTTCGTCGGTTAAAAAGTATAAAATAGGTTTAAGTCATCGCCGACAATGATTTAATTATTTTTTGTTGAATTATTTGGTTTTGAAAACCTTGTCGCGCGAAGTGTTCATGAAAATAAGTACCAATTAATTTCATTGTACAATAATGATTGGTTGATAAGTAACAACTTGTCAAAGTATCAATTTTATTACAATTCGCGCGACAAACTTTTTGAAACCAAATAATTCAACAAAAAATAATTAAATCATTGTCAGCGATGACCTAAACTTATTTTATACGATTCAGTACACGACTTAAATGGAAGCTTGTCTTTAAAAAAATCATTATTTATTTTATTTTTTGTTTTCAGTTAGTTCTCCATAATCTGTTCATTTCTAATAGAGCATCGTTATTACAGGGTCTCTTCCCTGTAAGTTTTGAGCTGAAAAAAATTATTAGATCCGATTCGAAAAACTGCCGCATACCAAATTTGAATCGAATCGGATCATAATTTCGAAACTCGTCCTCCACCTTGGGCTGCCATCTCAAATTTATGAATTTGACAAATAATTCAAATCTCCGATCCGCGAAAACTGCCGCATACCCATTTTGAATCGAATCGGACCATAATCACAAAACTCGTCCGCCATCTTTCTGCCGCCATCTTGAATTTATGAATTTTGACAAAAAATTCATGATATCCGACCCCGAAAACCCCTACATACCAATTTTGAATAGGACCATAATTACAAATCTCCATCTTGGAGCCGCCATTTAAATTCTTCCTCTAAAAAAAATTCCATAATGCATTGTCACCGGAATTATGAACGCCTGCCAAATTTCAAATTGATCGGACGACAAGAAGTCGGTCAAAATTCACTCGCAAGATTTGACCCCAACTAACGAACGAACGAAAGAAAGAACACTAACAAGTGAAACTAACTAAAAGCTTGTAATAAATAACAAATTGTGGATAACTCATTGTTTGAGTTACCTACACCATCAATTATTTCTATGTGAAATTTTGGATCCCTATTAGGACTATGTTCATTATTGAAATTTCAAAAGGATTTTATTATTGTTCAAATATTGAACTTGCATTGAAAGATAAAAAAAAGATCAAGTTGGACGATTTTTTGGAAGAATGATCACGTTTCCGTTACTGTAACTAGTTGCACATCAGACTTACAAAAAAAGGTGGTTCGTACATTTGCAGTCCTTATTGATTGGATTATAACTATAATATGGTCATTCACGTCGAAAATTTCAATGAAAATACCAAAAAGGAAAAACTAACCAATTAATAATAAATTGTTGTTAACTTACTGTTTGAGTTACCTACAAGATTTTCAGCTATACACTATTGTCAAAATGTTGAACTTGCATTCAATAGAGTTTCCCGTATTTGTCGAAATGTAAATGATGGAACCTTATATGCTAATGGATCATTATTTTTTGTATTTCCCCATCTAGTCATACTGGACGAGGTTTAAATAATAGACCATATAATATATTAGGAACATGAATAATTGGCGTTACTATTTTGTTTAAGATATGTTCTTCCCTGAGGACAAATATCATTTCGGGGGGCGACAGTAATTACAAATATAGTATCAGCAATCCCCTATACAATAAAAATAGTTGTCAAATCACTTTGAGGAGCTTTGCAGTTGATGAGGCAACTTTCATACGATTTCCTACTTTTCATTTTATTTCATCATTCATTGATGCAGCCTTAGTAATAACTCTTTTATCATATTTACATCAAGCTGGATCAAGAAATCCTTTGGAAACATATAGAAATATTGACAAGGGACCCTTTCATCCTCATCAGTTTGAATATATATTATAATATTCATTTTTGTTTTTTCAACTATCCATATAATCCATATTCACTAGAAGATCCAGATAATTTTAACCAGAGTGATACTTCCTATTTGCACATGTAATTTCAAATTCCATTCCTAACAAACTGGAAGGAGTATTAGCACTAGTATTTTCCATTGCCATTTCACATCTGGTGTTGTTTATTAATAAAAATCAATAAAGAATACAATGTTACCCAATAAATATATTTTTTCAACTATGGTATTACTTTTAAATTGAATTGGAGCTCGTCCAGTAGTATATGTTAACAGGTCAAAGTTTGACAGTTTATATTATCTTATTAACGCTAATTTGTAATGCCTCTTTTTGGGCAATGTTATTGTTCAAGGAAGGTATTGAAATTTATTTTCTGTTGTGTCAATATTAAGATATGCTAGTTTGTTCTCTCTTTTATTTTCGAATTTTTAATGAGAAAACTGATCAAATGTTAATGTCCTCGTTGTATTCAGCAGGTGGTAATGGTATATATGAAAGCCGAGAAACGTAATAATTGAAAGCTGCCATTTTATGTTAGTGAGGATGATTCGATGACATGATCAATCTGTTTTGATTTGATATAAATACCAAACTGCAAATTGCTATTGTTTTCATGTATTGTGATGTCTGAAAAACTCATATTATTATCCGATTCAATATCTAACGTTAATACAATGTTGAGGTGTATTTAATCGATTTTGATCAGAAGCTGATCAGCTGTATCTGAATCTCCATTCATGAACACCAACACACTGTAGCACTGTGAGAATGTAGTTGTTTTCCAGATTATTCATAGAGATATCAGCCATGAGCAAACACTGAAGATTACCATATAGGTCGAAACCGCTTTGCAAATTACCAAAAATAATGAATTGCACGAAATATAAACATGACAGTATTGGTCAAAAATATCACCAGTACTTCATATAACTTTTGTTCCTAAAAGCCTTCGTTACCAAGTTACGGGCCCTCAAAGTTAAAATAAAAATGTTTTTCTTTGGTAACTTTCAAAGTGAATATTCAAATTCATCTAAATTTTGGTGATTGACTAAACAAATGAATTCCTTCGATGAGCTTTCATGCAGGAGTCAGTTGTTTTGCTACAAAGTCAGGAACGGACTACCCGCGATGGTCGACACCCCAAAGCTTTGAAATGACTGGGATTTGTCGATATGTTTTGACCAAACAAGGTTACCTGGACAATTATCTGAATAAAATTACTCGTGTGGAAAATCGATCGGAGCAACGATTTTTGATAAAAATGCATTTTTGTTCGACGACATCCAACCTGAGATGTCTACCATTATTCGAAAAGATCAATTTGTAATAAAAAAATTAAGATAGAAATGATAGGTACAATGTTCATAACGAATTTTTATCATGCAAACACGTTTACCTTACAAAATTCATGGTGTAAATAATCAATCGCAAGCCTCAAGAGCAAACAGAAATGCAAAATCCGCTACAAAAACTGCTCGATATGACCCCCGTCTCTCCTCAATACATTTTCTTAGTCCTCTCTACACTTGAAATAGCATGCCGGGGTCGTTTCGTATGGCTTCACAATGTAATGTAATTCTATTCAACAAGGCATCTCTGGTGTGAATAGGTGTAGCGTAAACGAGGCTTTCCAGATGCCCCCACAAAAAGAAATCCAATGGATTTAAATCCGGAGACGGCGGTGGCCATGAATATGGCCCACTTCTACCAATCCTTCTATTGGGGAAAATCTGGTTCAGATGGTCCCGCCCAATCAAACTGCAATGAGAAGGAGCGCCATCATGCATAAACCACATATCTCTTCGGGTTTGCAATGGAACATGTTCGTCTGCTTTTTATTAGTTGTCTTCCGATGTGCGTTTTTTCAGCTAAATTTATTTTCGGGTTGAAGATTTTCTCCCATGAAATTATACTCATCAGTGAAACTCCTCAACATTTGAGCTGTGAATACGAATTTGCAACATCCAAATGTTGAGTTTCATGAGATTCAGATAACACAACACGAAACGTGCTTATTCCACGCATACATACAAAATATGGACTGAATTCGATATTTCATAGTGGAGGAGCTTGTTAGTTCAAAAACACCTAAAATCTACATAATATGATATTTCATCTGAAAATAGTATATTAAAGTATAAGTGGATAAAAAGGGCTTTAAAACACGCGCGATTTTTCGAGCACGACGGCGCAGCCGGAGTGCTCGAAATAGAGCAAGTGTTTTTAAGACCAGTTATCCACGAATACTTTACGTTATTTTTTTTTATTGGTGCACTTTGAAATCATATATACTGGTATTATTACTACAAATAATAGAAATAAGAACTAATAATGCAAGAAGGTTGAATTCGTGATGTGACATCAGTATACCTTTCGTTGTCATGGAAATGAGAAAAACATTCCTTTGCAATTTGTTACCAAAGATCAATATTTGTTGTCACCAGAGCTCAAAAATGAATTATTCTAATATCGATTTTTTGAATAGTGAGGCAGAATCGCGGTTAATACCGCGAAAATCCAGTGATATATATAAAAAAGAATATGAAAAGTTCATCAAATGGATGGAGGAGCACATATAAATGAACGAATTGTGAGTAATATTTTGACGTTACAAGGTACTCCTGTCAGATCAATAATAAAAAATTTGTCATTTAGACTTCACGTTTCTCGATTTGTTGATGTTGCCATGGTAACTCAAATTAGTAAAATGGGGCACCAATAAAAAGGAAAGTGTGTATTCCTGCAGCCTCTTTTTGAGGTTTTGGAATGCACTCTCCCGTACGATATCCCACCTCCATTAAGTAGGTTCTCAAGAGAACCGTGAGTGGTTCTGAAAGATTTGCGAACTGTGGGGATTGCAGATTTTAGATTGTAGATTGTAGGATGGTCAATGTGGCTCTCCAGCCTCTCCGGACCTCGACCTATGAGGTATTTTCTACATTACCCTCCATTTACCTAAGACCTGGGATTCCGAGACTCCTTAAGAAGCGTTTCTCGATTTGTTGATGTTGTCATGGTTACCTTTAAAAAACGCGCGTTTTTTAAAGTTCGATTTAAACACGCTGAGGCGTGCTTTAAATGGGTAAAAAGGGGCACCAATAAAAAAAAAATATCTATTTTGTGAATGAAACTTTCAACTAGGTACTGTACTTTTTGTTTGCGACTTTATTTCAGCATATTTTGTATTATCCCTGTTATAAATGTTGTTGAATTAACGTTAGCATTAGTATTTCTACTGTGAAAATTTTTCATTTCAAATAATGGTGGACGTTCGGGTTTGATGTCGTCGAGTAAAACTGCATTTTTATTATGAATCGTTGCTCCGATCGACTTTCCACACGGGTACTTTTATTCAGAAAATTGTCTAAGTAACCTCATTTTAGAAAAATCGAATTAAACGGTTTTCTTCACATAAAGGATTCAATATAAAATTGAACCAGAGAAAGGTAGATCTCAGGTGAAAAACAACTACTTTCCTGGCAAATACCACGCAGAACGTTGAATGATATTCACCTGAAAATCCATGCATACTTCCATATAATATCAATGGACATTGAATGCAAATGTTTCTTCCTGATAAGCTCGATTATGTTTAATTTATGTCGTGTTCACCTAACAATCCGCATACCGGTTTCAGGCTCCTTGGCCCTCATCAGTACGGAGTAGTCAACCAGCCAAAGGTCCAAAGAACTCTGGCTGAAGTGAGACAACGTAAACAAACCATCATCGATCTTGTAACACCTATAGGTACGCCGGAAAAGATAAACTTTAACTGGCGGTACCTAGTGACAGAAAGAAACACTCCGAAAATCTCCCACCTCGATAGGTTTCTAAATAAAAGATTCCTTCTCAGTATTTTTCTATTCATTCCACTTCACATGGCACTTATCTCTAACCTCATTTTGTTGAACTATTGAAAAATTATCTGTCATTTCAAAGTTTTGGGGTGTGGACCATCGGGGGTAGTCCGTTCCTGACTTTGTAGCAAAACAACTGACTCCCTCATGAAACCTCATCGAAGGAATTCATTTGTTCAGTCAATCACCATAATTTAGATGATTTTGACTATTCACTTTGAAAGTTATCAAAGAAAAACATTTTTCATTTTGTAACTTTGAGGGCCCGTAACTTGGTAACGAAGGCTTTCAGGAACAAAAGTTATATGAAGTACTGGTGATATTTTGACCCCAACTATACATTCCCAAAAGGAAAAGAGGAAGTCCAGGGATACCCTGTATATAAATGGGAAAAAGTTTATTTCAAATTTCTCAGAAAATGTTATTGTTCATGAACGTTTTTGCTTCTGCTCAAACTCAGATTGCACCATCCAAATTACATTTAGGTAGGTGAAATAATTTGAAAGTAGCTTAGGAGTAAAGTACCTTCATTTTTCAAAATACACCAAGTTTATTTGAATATATGACTTACAGTTCTGAATTCAGAATTACAGCCTTCCATTCCAAAAACAAAGTTTTACTGATTTTTTCCATTTTTTTATTCACCACCCTATGTATTATGAGAATTTTTGATGTCATAGAACACATTGATCGAACTTGTTGCCATTGAGACAAAAGAATATATTTTTCATAATTAAGGTATAACAAATAACATCTGCAGTTCAAAATCAATTGCAAAAAATCGAACTGTGTTGCAACCAACGTCAAAAGACAGATTGTACCAATAAATAGTAGTACTTTAGAGTGAATAGGAATCTGGTATAATTGGCAGAGTTGGTTTTGGAAAACAATGGTCAAATAGTAAATAGTTTGATCTTGACATTTGATTTTCGTGTTGTTATAATGGCTGAACGCTTGAATCTCCAAGAGAAAATTGAGATTATTCTAATACCTGGCGACAACTATCGAACTTGTCGCGAAACTTCAAATATATGCAATGAGAGGCATCCGGGTAGGAATGTCCATTATGCAACGGTTACAAAAATTGTAAAAAAGTTCAAGGAGTCTGGATCACTTGACAACAAACATAAAGTAACACACCAAAGAAATGTCACTGTAGATGAAGACGCTTTTTGATCAAAAGATTGATTGTCTAGGACATCTTTTGGAATTTCGATTGTTACTACTTATGTAAAGCGCTTGTACAAAGAATATTGTATTCAATTTCCATTGGCTCTGGTTTGCATTGCATTGCCAAAGTTCTGCCGTCAATTACTCGAAGAATTCTTCGCAACGCATAGATAGCTATGAAAAATATTTAAAATACATAATTCAAATCCTAAATCCATTGCCATAAATTCCTTACTCTATAAAACCCTTCAATTTCCTTACTAATCCTTTTCAGCTTTCCGCCAGATGTCAACCCTGTCCCAACACCGTGCTATCCATTCCACTGAAAGACCTTATGTGTGTGAAATTTGCCAAAAAACCTTCAACCGAGTCTCCACCCTAATATCCCATAGAAAAACCCATACTGGCCTCAAACCTCATAGATGTCACTTGTGCACTAAAGCTTTCCATCAGAAAGGTAATGTTCCGCTTATCAAAATTTTACACGACCCTTCCTGTTGAGTAATAACCACTGAAGATAGACAACACCGTTTTTCAGATTTCTTCAGAGTTTGCTTGCTTGTTTTTTTTTTGTTTTTGGTCTAGCTACTACGGATAATACGCCAATAAACGGAGATCCACCAATGCCTGAAACTTTCACACCAACTGAACAACTTTGCGATGTACGGCTTTACTGACATTAACTTGTCTTAATAACCACGTGATCGACCTCTGTCTCCCACGAGGGCCGGAAGTCGAATCCTCTTCAGAGTTTATTCACGGAGAAAATTATAGTTTGACAATATTTCTGCAAGAGATATGATCAAAATGATCATGACCCTGCATTATGACTGATAATTTTACGTATTTGGATGAGTACGATTCTCTGTTATACGCCATTAACTACAAAATATGTATTTATCATTTATCAAGTTGAAATATATGTGTACCTGCTATCACTTTATAGGAGAACACAAAGACAGCTGTCCTGGAAATGAAGAAATACCTTGTTCACTAGTTTGTTTGATCTATTTATTTGTACCTGGGATTCTCCAAGCTACAAATCTGAAACGCACAATAATCACTTCTTTACCACGTTCACTTATTACTTGTCCATAACTGGAGTAAGCGAATAGGTATACCACTAACTTTGACACATAAAATAGGTAAATACAAAATATTTGCAAATATTTGAGATTACATACCTTCCCATTTCAATACCATATTGAAATATCACATTTTCAAGTAAGGTTAAAATGGGCCAGATTCTTCGTTAATCGTTTCGTCAGCGTCCAATTTAAGGGTAAGATTATAATGAGCTAGGTGTCTAGCGTACAATACATGGCCTACCCTTCAAAATTACTCATCAAGAAAATCCGATGAAATTTAATATTATATCACGCATATCAACGAAGATTTAAATAATACGTTAGTTTACTCAGAAAATCACGGCTTGAGAATGAATTCAAGTAAAACATTCGCATTATGATTTGTATCCTTGAGACAGAGAACCAAAATACAAAGAGATTACAGGCTTTCATTGAATAATGCTGAAATCGAATGGGTCGACTCTGCAAAAAATTTAGGCTTAACTATAGATTCTCCCTCTTGATTCAATAATCATGTCACAAAAATATTCAATACATCTATTTTGAAATTGAATAAATTATATAATTCAAATATTAGCCCTCCATATGAGTTAACTCAAGGTTAGTTGAAACTCTGATTCATCCTCATATTGATTACTGTTGTTTGGTGTACTATAATTTTTTACCTCAGTATAACACGATGAAACTGCAAGGTATACAGAATGCTTGCATGCGAGTTGTATGTTGTATACCGTTTGGAGAGCATGTAACTCCTTACCTATTGAGAATGGAAGAGTTATATGTCAAATCCGAAGTTCAATATCCAACAAGTATATTTTTGTAAAGGTTGCCAAGAACTAAAACTCCTAAATTTCTCCGTAGTTTGATCAGTAGAAGATCTGATCTTCACTTACTGAGTCTCAGGATGATTCTCTCATTATTCCTCACCATAGTACCGCAAATTCTAAGGTTGTTTTTATTATTCGGTCCCTTTATACTTGAATTATATTCTATCATTACTGAATCTCTCAACTTATAAATTTGAAAATTAATTGAAATAACAACTGATGATCTTTTCATGAATTTATATTTTTTGTCGTTATTTATCTTTATTCATTCATAATACGAATATTTCCATACAACTTTCCATGTGAATGATGTGAATTTCTACATTGTCCTAGAGTTAGATATTATACAGGATGTTATGTAATAAGTGTCCGATACTTTACAGGACGATTCCTCATTTACATAAGGTGAAAAATATATAGCATGGGTACGCAAGGCCTTTATTTCTGATATACAGGGTGTTGTTTTTTTTTTCGTTTTCCGTAAATAATTTTCAAAATAATGTCGATATTTGGCCAAAAATTGGTATTTGGGGATTTTTTAATATGAGAAATTCAAATTTTGGCACTTAATTGTGTATGTATCACATTTTCTAAAAAAATTTATTCTTCTATATTTTTACGCTTTTCAAAGTGCTACAAGCAGCCGTTTTCGAGATATTTTGATTTGAATTATTCGATGCATATGTTTGTCAAAAAGTAAAACAATTTTGAAAACTTTTATTTATTTTATTCAACATAGAAACATTTTCAAATAACAATAAACAACGGAACACTAGATATGAATCTAAATCAAAATCACAATAAATGTTCGAAATGTCCACCTCCAGCCTGTATGCACGCATCCAATCTTCCTTCTCATTGATTCACGCACCCTCTTTGGAAAATTCCTGGAGTATTTTGAATCGTTCTACAAGAGTTGATTATTCGATTACCTAATTCTTTTTCATTTTGGATGGGGTTTCAAGATTGTCCCCAGAGAAAAAAATCCAAACTGTTAAGGTCTGGTGACCTAGGAGGCCATGGTTGAGGCCCTCCTTGACCTATCCAACGGTTGCCGAAAGTTTGGTCCAAAAATTCTCGCACATGGATGGTCAAATGTGCCGAGGCACCGTCATGCATAAACCACATTTTATTTCGTAGTCTAAGCGGTCACAATCTTCCAGAAATAATATCCCAAATCTTCTTCAAAAAAAATAAGAATCATGATTGTTGTGAAAATTCTGTCATAGCTCCGTTGGTGAAAATTTGCGTTGCTGTTTTAAACAGGATTTGATTTTCAAATAAAGGATTTTGAATAAGGCATTGGAGAGACCAACGACAGAAGTTAATACATAACGGAAAGTCACGAGAGAGTAGTGCCTGAACTCTATAATATGGTTGGGATATAAAGAATTATCAATTAAAATTTTCCATGCTAGAACATGAGAAAAGTTCAACGTCAGCGCTATTTTTCTGGAGTTTGTTTCCGGGTGTTCTCCAACCAGATTAAGAACTGCTTCCTCGGTTTCTGGGGTTCTTACCGACTAGCCTTCTCAAAACTTCCTGTTTCCCTCAACCGAAGTGAATTCTTGAAAACGTTTTTGAAGTAGGAGTTGTGCGGTTCGGATAACGCTCCTGATACAAACGTCTAGCCTCCTTTGCATTTCCGCTAGCAAGTCCGTATGTAAAATGTATGTCAGTATATTCTGCTTTGATGAAGTTTACCAATTTTTCAACAAATAATCACAATAACAAAATAAAACTATTTAACTATGCGTCAAAATATTGTTTTTGACATGACAGCACAAAAGAAAAACATTGGAATGAACTCACTAGCCTACTTGATTCCTTTTATTTTCAAAGAGTTCGCGAATCAATGAGAAGAAGATTGGATGCATCGAATAATTTAAATCAAAATATCTCGAAAACGGCTGCTTGTAGCGACTTTTCAAAATAATACCTTTTTCACGTAAAAATGATAGGAAAGTCGATTTTTCTGTTAGAAAATGTGATATATACATGCACGACAAAGTTGTGACTCCCCAAAAGAGACGAAGACCTGTAGGCCCTTATAATTAAGTGCCAAACTAAGAACAAATTTGAATTTTCCATATTGAAAAATCCTCAAATACCAATTTTCGTACACATCATTTTTAAAAATTATTCACGAAAAACCAAAATAAAAATTAATTTTCATTACCTTGTATATCAAAAATGAAGGCCTTGCGGACTCTTCACCTCATAAATAACTGAGGAATCGTCCTGTAAAATATCGGACACTTATTACATAACACCCTCTATATCATCCAAATTGTACATTGAACAACACATGTGAATTATGAGAAGGGTGGAAGATAGCTTTTTCCCTTTGTGTGTAAGATGTGATTTTTTATGCACAATTAACGTTATTATTATTATATTATTAATATAAGTACCGATTTATTTTCCCATAAATAAATTGTATCAACAATAAATACACATGGCACATGCAAATATACATTGTTAACCGAATCATATAAAACTAGGCATAAACTGACATTGACCTAGGAATCTATCACCGATACGTAGAATGAAGACACACAATGAAGCGACCACATCAGAGTGGAGATACGGCAATAACGGATCCGTCAACGGGTTCTTCCGTCCATACACGAGGGGAGGCGCTAGTAGGCAATCAGTCGTCACAAACATGCGCACAACAACTGGTGATGACAATTGTGATTTAGCCAAAAATCGTGAAATAAGAGCCTCTGAGGACCAATTCATTCTGCTAGTTCTGATGTCTTCTGCAGCTCAATAATATGTTTGCAGTCTATATTTGTCTTATGAGGAGAGCTGAAACTGATTTCAGGGAGGACTCGGACCTACTTTCAAATGTCTATTTCAATTATTTCCAAGTTTAGGGGCTGAAGCCACCATCATACCATATATTATTCGATTATTCAATCAATTTCCAATTCAAACAATATTTTTTCCATATGAATTTATTTAGTTCAGTTTAGTAGTTTAGTTATTCAATTATATAATGTTCTGCGACATTTTTAAGGCAATCTACGTAACCACATCTTCACCCACACGAACGAAAGACCATATAAATGCGATATCTGTGAGAAAGGCTTCAATCAGATGTCGAACTTGATGTGCCACAAATTCAAGGTGAGTTTGTAATGAAAACTGGGCGATCATCGGTCATCCGCAATACTTCATTTCAGGCTCATCAAAGAACGGAAAAACCGAAATATGTTTGTCAAATATGTGCTAGATCTTTTCCAAAACGGATGGGGTTGCGTCACCACGAGCAGTTCAGCCATGGTATGGTGAACCCACCCCCAGTCACATCTCCGATACCGGAAAAATTGAAGTGAGAATGAATTCGGATCTTATTACAATTTTTTATTGATTCACTGATTTCAGTTACATGAACGCGATAGTGGTCGATCCGATCAGAACAGAAGCCATGAGATTAGCCATCGAGTCGAACCAAACTCCTTTCGCTTTACTACGTCCTCTATCGGGTATTCCGGTATTGGTGAGGGTTCTGCCGGCCGGAGACAAACAAATGCTCGTTCCGGCATCGGCCGAAGATCTGAAGAAACACAGCCACATATCAATTACACCGAAGAGTGATGCCGCTGCGGACAAGGAAAACATAGGTGACTATAACTCTCTTTTCATCTCATACACATTTGCAGATCCAGCAATCGGAAGTAAGGTAGGCACGGCAACGAGTTCAAGTAGTCAATCTATCCAAATACTATACCACCACCTAGAAATAATTCAACATTGTTACTATCCCCCACTGATGAATATGAAATTATAGATATAATTAATACCCTAAAAAAACATGCCCTGATCCAGAAAGTTTTATTGAACGAGTAATTGTAGAATTGAAAATTATTTTGGCAGAACCATTAAGTAAATTAATCAATAAATATTTCATAACGGGAATTTTTCCCCATGAATTGAAACCTGCATCAATAAGAGAATATATAAAAGTGGAGATGCCCAGAACCAATCAATTACAGGTCCATAGCATTAATAAGCATATTTTCCAAAATAATTGAAAAAAAAATTAAAAAAAAATAGTGAACTTCATGAATAAAAAATATGGATTTGATTTAAATCAATTTGGTTTCCAAAAAAACAGTGGAACACAAGCAGCAGTACTACAAGTAATTAATTTTTTACAAGACAGACTTGACAAAGGAAATTATGGACCTTAAGAAAGCTTTTGATACAGTTGATCATATAATTTTTTTGAAATATCTCGATTTAATGGGAGTTAGAGGAATGGCAAATAATCTACTGAAATCTTACCTCAGGAATAGAACCTTCAGAACCAAAGTAAATAATTTTGAATAAAAAAAGTTATATATAAATAAAGGTGTTCCTCAAGGATCTGTGTTAGGTCCAATTTTATATTTATTATATATTCAAAATATTTCTATGATCAATTTAACTAGTGAATACACTATATATGCAGATGATACAGTTCTTTTATATGCAACTAAAATCCCCACAATTCTAGAATATACGATAAACGAAGACCTAAAGAAAATAAAAAAATGGCTATATTCTAACCTCCTTTCTGTAAATTCCGATAGAACTCAATATATGATTGTCCACCAACGAAATAAACAAACTATCAATCCAGACAGCCGTATAAAAAGTAATTGCTTGAAACAAACGTCCCAAATCAAATACTTTGGTATTTGGATTGATGAGAAACTGAAATGGGACAAGCATATTGATATTCTTAAACAAAAAAAATCTCCCATTATTGGAGCATTGAGAAGATGTCCCAAACTTAATACATATATTGCCAATTTAATTCTTCATTCTCATATCCTCAGTTGAATAAACTATTTAATAAATATTTGAGGATACCCTTCGTAAAATAATTTCAACAAAATGTCTGTATTATATAAGAAATCATTAAAAGTCCTGTATCGTCTTCCATATGATATACCAACAAATCAACTGTTTGATAAAACGAATTCATTATCTTCGGAGGAACACTATACAATCAACACTCTAAAAATTGCTTATGATATTATTAATAAAAGGCTGAAATCTAATTTCATATTAACAAGAAACTCCGAAACTCATACTCACCACACTAGACAATATAACTGGTTCCATCTTGAAGCTATTAATTCTACAATAGGTCAGAAAAAATAAACATATGAGCAATCTCAAAATTCAATAATCTACCCGATGATCTGAAAAAATGTAACAATATATTTCAATTCTAAATTAAAATGAAAACATACATTCTATCACAAAGGAATAACTGATTCCATTCATTTTACAACCTCCATTTCTTCTTTTCATTATTATCCTATGTTCATTAATTTCAAATGTTTTATTTTTTTTTCATTAATAATGTCTGAATATTTGTTATTACGTTAATATATTATTATTTTCCAATAAATTTAATAACATCAACAATTAATCTAAAACCATGTACAATCTTATACCAGTTAATAACTGTCTGGTTATACATAACATTCTATTTTTAAATTTATATTTACCATTTCAATTGTATACACAATTATTCTCTAATATGAAAATAAATTTAAAAAAAATAGAAATTATCTAGAGCAACAGCAAAAAACCTTATCCGTAAAATCATCCATTACATCTGAAACTTTCACTGGAAAACTCTAAAATATTTTTAAATCATACTTACCCACTTTTTTTTAAAATTAATTTCCAAAAGGTACTGAATAATCAGGAGGTTTTAGATTAAATTTTTAAATATGCAGTTGAACAATTGTTAGTGCTGATGCTCTGATCTATTTAAAATAAAAGCCAATCAATAGATATTTTCTGTTCTATTGTTTCTGTGACAAAAATATTACCAGGAAAGACGGTACGAAGTTATATCCTGTTATGTTTCCTACTCCCAACTGTCATTGCTAAATTTTTCATAAACAATTAAAAGATTTTTTTCATCGTTTTTGACTTGTAACTTGAAAACTAATGAAGCAATCTCAATACTCTCAATAGACGTATTGTAGAGGATCCAAATGCAAAGGAAATGAGTTCCAGCACAACTTGATCGGATTATCAGTAACGGAGAAAAACCGTAAAAACAGAAAAAAAAACAGCTTTATTTAAAAATATTATAACTCCGCCACTTTTCAAGTTGTAGTGCAAACTTTTCACGGCATAGTAGTGACTCACTTTATTGCATCAGACCTGGATGCTTCATAGGTGGTCCGATTACTTCCGAAAGGAGTAAAGTACTACTAAACATTCATTCTCATTTTGCGTAAAAATGCTACAGAACAGGTAAAAATTACTTGCAAACATGATCGAAAATGGGCGAGTGCGTGAAAGTGGCTGAGTAGTGGGGGTAGAGCAGCAGTCGCGGGGGAGCGTATGATACATGCGCGCTGCACCTGTTATGGAACTGCTGCTCTACCTCCACTTTCATGCACTCGCCGGTTTTCAGTCATATTTACAAGTATTTATTACCTAGAAAAATCGAATTGAACGGTTTTCTTCACATAAAGGATTCAATATAAAATTGAACCAGAAAATGGTAGATCTCAGGTGAAAAACAACAACTTTCCTGGCAAATACCACGCAGAACGTTAATGATATTCACCTGAAAATCCATGCATACTTCCATATAATATCAATGGACATTGAATGCAAATGTTTCTTCCTGATAAGCTCGATTATGTTTAATTTATGTGTTCTACAATCGCATACCGGTTTCAGGCTTTGGCCTCATCGTGAGAGCAACCACAGGTCAAGAATGGCTGGGGCAATAAACAAACCATCATCGAGCTTGTAACACCTATAGGTACGCCGGAAAAGATAAACTTTAACTGGCGGTACCTAGTGACAGAAAAAACACTCCGAAAATCTCCCACTCGATAGGTTTCTGAATAAAAGATTCCTTCTCAGTAGGAGTGGCAAGCCGGTCTAACATATAGTGAAAGATAAGTGCCATGTGAAGTGGAATGAATAGAAAAATCGAATTAAACGGTTTTCTTCACATAAAGGATTCAATATAAAATTGAACCAGAAAATGGTAGATCTCAGGTGAAAAACAACTACTTTCCTGGCAAAAATCACGCAGAACGTTGAATGATATTCACCTGAAAATCCATGCATACTTCCATATAATATCAATGGACATTGAATGCAAATGTTTCTTTCTGATAAGCTCGATTATGTTTAATTTATGTCGTGTTCACCTAACAATCCGCATACCGGTTTCAGGCTTCTTGGCCCTCATCAGTACGGAGTAGTCAACCAGTCAAAGGTCCAAAGAACTCTGGCTGAAGTGAGACACAACGTAAACAAACCATCATCGAGCTTGTAACACCTATAGGTACGCCGGAAAAGATGAACTTTAACTGGCGGTACCTAGTGACAGAAAGAAACACTCCGAAAATTTCCCACCTCGATAGGTTTCTAAATGAAAGATTCCTTCTCAGTAGGAGTGGCAAGCTTGTCTAGCATATAGTGGAAGATAAGTGCCATGTGAAGTGGAATGAATAGAAAAATCGAATTAAACGGTTTTCTTCACATAAAGGATTCAATATAAAATTGAACCAGAAAATGGTAGATCTCAGGTGAAAAACAACTACTTTCCTGGCAAATACCACGCAGAACGTTGAATGATATTCACCTGAAAATCCATGCATACTTCCATATAATATCAATGGACATCGAATGCAAATGTTTCTTTCTGATAAGCTCGATTATGTTCAATTTATGTCGTGTTCACCTAACAATCCGCATACCGGTTTCAGGCTTCTTGGCCCTCATCAGTACGGAGTAGTCAACGAGCCAAAGGTCCAAAGAACTCTGGCTGAAGTGAGACATTTTCGGAGTGTTTCTTTCTGTCACTAGGTACCGCCAGTTAAGTTTATCTTTTCCGGCGTACCTATAGGTGTTACAAGCTCGATGATGGTTTGTTTACGTTGTGTCTCACTTCAGCCAGAGTCCTTTGGACCTTTGGCTGGTTGACTACTCCGTACTGATGAGGGCCAAGGAGCCTGAAACCGGTATGCAGATTGTTAGGTGAACACGACATAAATTAAACATAATCGAGCTTATCAGAAAGGAACATTTGCATTCAATGTCCATTGATATTATATGGAAGTATGCATGGATTTTCAGGTGAATATCATTCAACGTTCTGCGTGGTATTTGCCAGGAAAGTAGTTGTTTTTCACCTGAGATCTACCATTTTCTGGTTCAATTTTATATTGAATCCTTTATGTGAAGAAAACCGTTTAATTCGATTTTTCTATTTATTACCTATTTCGCTATTTTAACGCGAAATGTTGAATAGTCGTTTTGTAGTACTAGACTCTCAAAATCTTGCAGAAAAGTTCAAATCGGACCACCTATGATGCATCCAGGTCTGCTGCAATAAAGTGCATTAAGAAAAATCAAATTGCAATTATGCCAAAACTAATGATACAACACTGCCTGAGTTTTTCACACATCAAGTACATATCATTTTTCCGGCTTTTTCCGTTACCAATAATCCAATCGAGTTGTGCTTAGGCTCATTTGCATTTTGATTCTCTACAATTCGTCTATTGGAAGTATCGAGATTGCTTTATTAGTTTTCAAGTTACAAGTCGAAAACGCTAAGAAAATGCTTTCAAATGTTTATAACAAATTTAGCAAGTTTGGAATGGGAAACATAACAGGATATAACTACAGACCGTCTTTCGTATGATGGCACAGTCGGTTTCCTGGTAGTTTTTTGTCACGAAAAAATCTATGTTGTGTATGTGGGTTGATTACCACAATCTTGTTAATTTGATAGTTTGAATACAAATTCAAATTAACGAAATAAGAACTTCAATGTTTCTCTTGCGAAATACATTTCAGAACTGAATAACAAACTCAACAATAGAAGCAAAAAGACATACACTTTCTCTTGCCAAATGATAAAAAGGTTATCTAGCAGGTACTTGAACGACCCTTACGGGTTATGGAGATCAAACAGATGATACACTTAAAGTATTCATTGCTGGGAAGAAATTCTCTGATTTAGTCTTTTTAAGGAAAAGTCATTTTGTACGGAACAATCTCTATTTATTGGTCTACTAATGTATTCCATGAAAGCGATTGAAATAATGCGGCGGCAACAAAACTTTCCGTGAACGCTAGGTCTGAAAACATTTTATGTATTTTATGGAAATGCTATTCAATGTAGGATTTTCGGATCGGCAAATGTATCTGTATTCTGAGAAATAGACAATTTTTTTGGTACAAGTGTGTCGCGTCCACACGATCAAAAAATAAATAAATAAAAAACCTCAAGATCTTCGCCTCATACCCCTCGTCCATGAGAATGGGCGGTTAATAGATTTTGACAGCAAAAGAATGATTCCAGTGTTATAAACACGCTCCGCGTCTCATTTTCCAATCTTATGAAGAAGTTATCAAAACATTACCAAATCCAAATTCAATGTTATGCTACGAACATAACATCTACAGCAGCATAGACCACTAGACATTCCTAGGACTATCACCCTCATTATTTTTGAACCAATCAAATGGCCTAAAATTTCTCAAAGACAACTATTCAAATCAGTTCTATAGTAATGAATGTCTTCTCGAAGTTATACGCTTACACAATCATTTATGTGAAACAATTCAAATATATTTTGTGTTCACTTGTGAGTCTTCAAATGCCTGCATAAACTTTATATTTCATGACTTTTAGTTACAGCTTTTCTCTTTTATGAACTCATGGAGGTTGAAATTCTTAAAAAAAACATTCAACATATTCTTATCAACAACCAAATTTGGAATTATCATTTTTATCTATCAACCATCACTAAAGCGCGAAACGAAATCGTAATACTTATTCTGAAAGTTTGTTCATTTCTCATTCCACCAATTCGTTTCATTTATGGAATTATAAAAGTAAGAGCCTCAGAGGTGAACGTGAGTTGGAGAAAAATACATCGTTTTCTGAATGCTACACGAACGAGCAAACCTCAAAGCAGACTGCAGTGACATGTGGAAATTATTCCATTGGTGTGACGTAATTTGTGCCTGCCTCTTCATCAGGCGGAAAAAGCAGATCGGTTACTCAGAATCAACGCCTTATATTTGGCATAGATGATTTTCCGATAATGCATAAATGAACATTTCAGTATGGAAAAAAGTCTCTAGAATTCGCTATTCCATTTGAACAACTTCAAGATTTTTCACGAATGTCGTTGGGGCTGTGTAATACACCTTCTACGTGACTGCGAGTCATGTACTCTGTTAGTGATTTTCTTAAATAATAATATAATAACGGTTTCTTTACATAGGAATCCTAATATACATACAAAAATAGTAAATTTGAAGTTTTTGGAGCATGTTTTATTTTATTTGGTCGATTGACCATAAATTAATAATTTCTGATATTTCAGATAAAAACGGCAAACAGGTGGGCAGTACCGTGCAGATCAAAATACCAGTGGTGGCCACTGTTGTTCAGCAAAACGATATGGGAGGTCAGTTGTCCATGTCTGTTGTCAGTCCTGGTCCAAATGGAGAACTCGGAGATCAGTCGGGCATGATCGATGCGAATTTGAGCAACTTCATCTATAGTTCCACGCTTACCAGTAACGATTCTGTATCAGGTTGGTTCAGTGTTTTTTTGACAACTTATACTTTTTTGTGGGGATGGGAAAATTATGCAAACGCAAGTTTGGAGGGTGTCGGATTCATACCAACTACAACATCCTCCACTCAGTCCTGCTTCCACACCCGTGCCGCGTTCTTCAGTATGAAGTCGGTTTCAGACACAAGATCTCCATCTTATCGCCTGCTTCATTTTTTTTTGTTTCTATTATGTTTTCTAATAAATCGGTAGCCATCCATCTGAGTTTTTCAGAAGTTACTACCTCTCCAACTTGTTTTCCATGTTAAACTCCAATCCTGTTACTCTATTATATTCGTCTCTTATCTCTTTCCATCTACAGCATGCGAAAACACTCTCGGTAATTCGCAATAACGGCTTTGATATGGTGAACAAATGTTGTCATTCAAGATGGAATTCACCAGAAAATTAATATCTGTGAGTTTTTGAGATCGTGTAATTTGAATTTCATATAGAAAATTCCAAGTTTTAAATTATTGAATTGCGAGACTCTCGCATGTGTCGAATGGGGTGGAAACCATTAGTCTGATTAACAAGTTAAAAAACGGGTTAACTCTTGTTCCCAATATGTGCGATAGCTCATTCGATTCGGAATGACGTCTAGAAAAATGTGCCTCGAGCTTTTATTAGAACATAAAACATTGCAATTGTTATTAACAGAATAAGATGAAAAAAAAAGATACTAATTTTTTCCTTAAAAACTCGAAAACTATCAACATTTAAGAACTTCTGAAAAATGATCCTCAAGGAGGAGGGAATTTTCAATAAAAATTCCATCTTCATTACTTATAATTTTTATTCAACGCCGAAAATAGGTCTCCGTTACGGCATGAGTGCCACACCGCTGGAGACAGTATATCACAAAAAATAATTTTTTTGTAGTATTAAATATCAATTTAAACATTTGAAAAAATCATGGTGTCATCAAAACACTTGAAAGAATAAAGCCGCGTTGGCAAAAAAATTATGTCGATTTTTCAAAAAGTTACACGATTGTTAATTAACTAATTTTTATCTCATCTCTGTTTTTACAAAAGTCGACATAAAAGTTCAAATAATTCACCTAACATTTTTTGTTTTCCGGAGCCCTTCTTATATACCTACTCAACAGGATCACGGATGAAAGTTTATTAAAGTTTTATAGTTTGTTTAATATAATTTTTTTAAATGAACAAAGAATTGAATATTGTAGAATATTGTTTCACATTTTTCTGTTGACAAATGTTATTTTGCAGCCGTTTTTGCATCTAAACAAATTTTGTACGTCATTTGTTAAGAAATTGTTTATAAACAAATGGACAAGTATAATATTTGAAATAAATTAGTTCTTACCATTTTATTGTCAAGACAAAATGATGATATATAAAAACACCTCAAGCTAGTTCCGCCACGAGACAGTTGAATTAGGAAATTATTTTCGACGGAATCGAAAAATTTCAAAGAACTTTTCGATTTAAAACGGGATTTTTTTTTTCAAGGGGGGCACTTGCTTCCCCAATTTCTTCGTTATAGAAAGTCGGCGACTCAAAAAATTGTTGTCCCCGAAAAGCACAGCAAAAAAAAATCAGACCCGGTCCCCCCCCCTCACTAGAAATCATACGTCATGCGAAAAAATTATCGTTTTTCGATAAAACTTCAATGGACTTTTTTGTAGTACTCTTTTTGAACTTTTTTTTTTGGGTGGAAAGAGGGGGGTATCGTTGAAATCGATGGGGTCAACTAGGAGAAGGAGTTTTTTTTTCGCGTTCAGACCCTCAAATGGTCCCCCGTCGTTCTTTAAAAAGTCCTTTGGCACAATCCGCATTTCTCTACGACCCCCCTTTAGGCTGTGCGCTTCCCCGTAGACTATTTTGAATAACGAGAGTAGTTTTGATTATATCTGTCAAACAGATGGTCAATCACTTTGATTTTTTTTTCACAATATCTGTGATATCCTTTCTAGCTCCTTCTCGTTTTTCATAAACTTCTTAATTTTAGTACTAAGGTAGAATTAATAATGTGCGCTTCCCCGTGGACTATTTTGAATAACGAGAGTAGTTTTGATTATATCTGTCAAACTAGATGGTCAATCACTTTGATTTTTTTCACAATATCTGTGATATCCTGCTCTAGCTCCTCCTCGTTTTCATGAACTTATATATTTATATATCTCGGGTTCGGGATGGTGAAGCTTGTTAAAATTCTATAGAGTTGTTTACATGTTGAACAATACCAATGCCAAATTTTAATAATTTCCTAATTCAACTGTCTCGTGGGGAACTACCTCAAATACATTTTATAATTGTTTATAATAGTTTTTTTATATTTCATTTGTTTAAATAATTAGATTAGAAATTTTTTTCTCTTTCAAAGTCATAATTGGCAATTCTCTATAGGTTAACAGAAACAATTTTTTTTTAACAATTTCATTGTTTATTAAGTTAACAATCTGTTGTTAACAATTTGTGACCCTCGGGTTATTTTTTTCTCGGAAGTAGAAAAGATTGCAGAAACAGCCATAATAACAAAGTACTGGAAAAAATTGTCTTTAATTTTTTATAACATTTTAAATATTACACGATACCAAAATCAAAGTGGCCTCTTAATTTTCAAATGACAAATCGATATAACTTTTAAATTATGAGAGATACGATAATGGATGTTCAGGACATTTTTGTGAAGGATTGGTCAATCTTTAAAATGGATGGAAATCCAAGTTTGTAAGTATTGCTAATCAGCTGTAACATGCATTTGTTTATGAAAATAGTTTTTTTTTACATTTTCGTACTTTTTTTGACTTATAATAACTTCTCAAAAAATGAAAATACAGCTGTGAACCAGACAATTTTGTTTAGTGATACAATATTTGCCAAATAACCTTCACATCATACCCATATCTCTTATAGTTTGGATTATAAACGTATTTTAATTAATATTTATCTAACTCGTGTTCCGTTATATACGATATTTCATTTTATATTACAGCACTCATTTATATTTACCAATGGCTTTACTTTCTAATGTTTTTTTGAATAAACAATAGAGTCTCCTTCAGTTAAAAGCTATTATAATTTATTACAATAAATAGAAAGTATAGATATTGCTGAATATAAATGACTGCTGTAATTAAATGAAATATCGTATATAACGGAACACGAGTTACATAAATAATAATTAAAATACGTTTATAATTTAACCTATAAGAGATATGGGTATGATGTAACGGTTATTTGGCAGATATTTTATCACTTAACGAAATTGTCTGGTTCACAGCAGTATTTTCATTTTTTAACAAGTTATAAGTCAAAAGAATTACGGAAATGTAAAAAAAACGAATGCATGTAACAGCTGATTAGCAATAGTTACAAACTTGGATCCATTCAAAGATTGATCAATCCTTTACAAAAATGTCCCCAATGTCCATTATCGTATCTCTTATAATTTAAAAGTTATATCTATTTGTTACTTGAAAAATTGAGAGGCCACTTTGATTTCGGTATCGTGTAATATTTAAAAATGTTATAAAAAATTAAAGACAATTTTTTCAGTACTTTGTTATATATGGCGGTTTTTGTTATTTTTTTACTTCCAGGAAAAAATTTAACCGAGGTTCACAATTTGTTAACTTAATAAACAATGGAATTATTGATAAAAAAAAATATATTTTTGTTAACCATATAGAGAAATGCCAATTATTATTTTCAAAGAGGAAAACATTTTCTCAATTGATTATTCAAACAAACAAAATAGAAAAAGACTATTATAAACAATGAAAAAATGTATTTATGTTTTTTTTTTATTATAAGCGATACGATATTGTCTTGACAATAAAGTGGTAAGAAATAATTTTTTTCAAATATTATACTTGTCTATTTGTTTAGAATTTGTAAACAAATGACAGAATTTTTTTTTTAATCATTGCCGTGTTAGTCAAAAACCTATAAAGATTTTAAAAAAACATTTTAAAATATTTTTTTATATTAATTTTTTTTCATTTAAAATAATTATAACAAACAAACTATAAAACTTTAATGAACTTTTATCACGGCATTTTGTTAAGTATGTATATAAGAAGGGCTCCAAGAGCAAAAAAATTATAGGTCAATTATTTAAACTTTTATGTCGACTTTTGTAAAAACAGATTGGATAAAAATAGTTAATAAACAATCGTATAACTTTTTGAAAAATCGACATAACTATTTTTTCCAACGGGGCTTTATTCGTTCAATGTTCTGATGACACCATAATTTTTATAATTCTTAAATTAATATTTAATACTGTAACGGCCGCGCGGAGACCTATTTTCGGCGTTGAATGGAAATTATAAATAATGAAGATTGAATTCCGAAAGTCGCGACTTTTTATTGGAAATTTTCTCCTTTTTGAGGATCTTTTATCGAAAATTCCTAAATATTAATAGTTTTTGAGTTATTAACGAAAAACTAAATATCTTTTTTTTTTCATCTTATTTTGTTAATAACAATTGCAATTTTTTATGTGCTAAATATGCTCCAGATACATTTTTCTAGACGTCATTCCAAACGAATGAGCTATCGCACATATTTTCAGGACCGGGAACAAGAATTAACCTCGTTTTTTAACTTGTAATCAGAGTACCTGTTGCACTAGCGTATCAAAAACTTGGAGAGAAAAGAGCAAAGAGTGCATTCTGGTGGAATTCCAAATAATAAACTATACAGAAATGCCAAATAGGACGTCGTGGTGGGGGCGTTGCTATTTTGGTGAAACGTGCAGTTCGCCATTTTTAATGATGATATTCGTGGTATAGATGCTTTGAGTATAGTATTACAGACGAGGAATGGTCATCTTAGATTGATCAGTACGTGCAACCCACCAAAGGATAGAATACAGCCTGAAGCACTCAATGTGCTTTTGATGGAAACTGATCTTCCTGTTATATCTATCGCCATATCTCGTGCTCATTATTATGGAGCCTGCAGCTGTGGTATACCACAACGCTGCAGTTAATCGGAGCTTCTAAACGCGAGTCTTCCTTGGCGGGTGATCACCCATCCAAGTACAACAACAGATATCAATAAAGCCGCAGTCCGACTAGGCTGGTTAGTAGCCGCTACTAACCAGCCGCTGGTAATATTGCCAGCAAGCAGCCTAGTCTGATCCAGAACCAGCAGCTGGTGAATGCCAGCGGGCTGGTGTTTACTAGCCGCAATCAGAAGTTGAACATGTTCAACTTTTAGCGCTGCCTACCCTCCGCTGGCAGTCACGTGATCTCTTCGCTGGCGCCAGCCAGCCAATGTGAACCCCTAGTAGCTCACAAGCGGCTGGTGAATTAAGACATGTCTAGTTGGTTTTATGCAGTGTTATTTAGTTTCGTTATACTGTATTTTCTACTTCTTTTTGTGATTAACAGTGAATATGGTTGACAGCAACAAGTGGTCGGGCAGAGACATTATAACATTTCTAGATTTATTCCGAAATTATCCTTGCCTATGGGACGCTTCGTCTGCAGACTACATTAACAGAAATGCCGAAAACGCAGCTTATAATGAGTTATTGCAAAGACTTGAAGAACGAGGACTAAAATCAGGTTTGGCCCCATTGAAGAGAAAAATAAAAAGTCTACGTGATACATATAGAAGTGAAGTTTACAAAATGAAAAAGTCAAAGAAGAGTGGTGCGGGAGCAGATGACGTCTACGTCATCAGCAACTGTACTAGCGGCTATTTACTTTATAATGCGAACCCTTCAGATCCGCTGGCTGATGGCGATATTTACCAGCGGCTGGTTAGTAGCGGCTACTAACCAGCCTAGTCGGACCGCGGCTTAAGGCTTTCAATTTGACCAGCTGGCTGGCGCCCCTTTATCGCGAGGTATTTGATAGGATGCACTGAAATAGAATTTCAGATTCATAGTTGATAACTATACAGAGTGGGCCATTGAAAACGAAACAGCGGCTCTGTGAGTCGGCAGATCCGAATTATATGAAAACGCTATGACACGTCACCTACATATTCGAGGGGGGACATCGTTCGCGATGAAATTCACCCGAAATACATTCCATCCCTCGGAGCTGTGACCACCACCCCTAAATTTTCAAATGGCAACATATGGCAAGTGATACCTCATTTGAAAGGTATTTTCCTCCCCAATATCAAACAACAAAAATAAATTAATTCTATCGATTCGTTTTCGAGATATAGACCAGGGTCGATAATTTTTTAAACCAAAAAAAAAATAGTAGGATGAAACGTTTTGGAAAAGGAAGAGAATATAACAAAAGTGAAAGGAAAAATAATTTACGGCGATCTGAGGTCGGGAAGTGGAGGGGGGTTAGTTTTTAAGGGTAAAACACGGTTAATCTCGATTTCCGACAAAACTACGAATTCTATGGAAAAAAAATTGTATTCACACTTTTTTCACATAACCTCAAAATATATATGAAAAATTGAAAAAATCAAGTTTTTGGTTTTTTATTTTTTAAAAAAATGCTTTTTTCCACGAAATTTGGTGAATACTTACATTTACTATAGTATTTTTTTTACCATCAGCAAGTTGAGATTTCAACGAATGAAAAGCCCACCGACTTTTTTAAAAAAGCTGATATTTTGACGCGAGAATTTTTGATTGAAAATTAGGGTGGTTTTTCGATATCAAGTCAAAATAAGGTGAAAAAATAAATATTCCAAATCAAATAAATTTCAGTGTGTTTGGGACATGAGGAGGTAAGTTCTCACCAAATTTCATGGGATTGTTTTTTGTAAAAGATAAAAATATAAAAAAAAACAAAAACTTGGGTTATTTCAATTTTTTACAAAAATTTTGAGGTTATGTGAAAAAAGTGTGGATACAAAAGTTGTCGATCTTTTCATTACCAACAATTTTGCTCCCCAACTTTTTTCCATAGGACTTGTAGTTTTGCCGGAAATAGAGATTAACCGTTTTTTACCCTTGAAAACTCACCCCCTTCCACTTCCCGACCTCAGATCGCCCGTAAATTATTTTTCCTTTCATTTTTAGTATATTCCCTTCCTTTTCCAATGCGTTTCATCCTTCTATTATTTTTTTTCACTTCATACCATTTTTAAAGGCGTTAGCATCTAACAATGCAACTGTTTAAAGATAATTATCATTGTCCAAGAATTAAATGATCTAACTGTTTACCAACGAATAACATGCAATTCTGTTTAAAAATTTTATTTCATCCTTATTTGCTTGATCGAAAAAATTTTAAGGTTCTTAATTCGAGTACAACAAAAACATGTATGAGATAATGTTTTTCGCCAAATCGCAATTGTGGACGACATAAGAGTGAATTACTTCACTAAAGCTGCTGAATATCTTTCCGCAATAATGGTGTATATACGATCGCGGAAAGAGTTGAAATAATAACAATTTTTTTTTTGAGAATGATGAGTGCGGTAACCGTACAGCTAATTTGTTCCATGAAACGCATCCAGATAATCTTGTTGCTAGAAAATACGATCTGGAATTAGTGCAAAAATTTCGTCAAACTGGATCAGTAGCCAACAAGGAACGAGACCCAGAACGTGCATTTCCGTTGAGAAATGAAGCTGTTGAAGTTGCACTTTTAGGACAAGTTCATGCAGACCTAACATTGAACACAAGGAAATTTTGCTAGGTTACCAATATAGTAGAACCAGTATCCGCGATCCTGAACATCATAAATTCCACCCCTACAAAATACATTTGGTCACAATGAATGAAGATGATTTTGATAGGCGACAGGAATTTGTGAAATTATGACTACGAAATAGATGGTGATGAGAATTTCCTTTTCAACATCTGCTTTCTTGATGAGTAAATCTTTTGAATTCGACTGTGAATCGTCATAATTGTCGTTATTGGTCAGATGCCAATCCACGTGTCCATACTCAAACTCCCCAAAAACTCAATGTCTGGGCCGGTATTTTTGGGGATCGTTTGATTGGACCAGTATATCTCGACGGTAACCTGACAGGAGAAACTTATTTGGAATTAATGAATGAATTTGTTTATCAACAATTAGTAGATATCATTGGGAATGACGATCGTTACCATGAAGACCACTTGATATTTCAACAAGACGGGACACATTCACATTATGCACAGCCTGTTAGGGCGTTTTTGGATAGAATATTTCCTGGAAGTTGGATTGGAAGAAGAGGCTCTATAGAGTGGCCAGCCAGATCTCCAGATTTAACCCCACTCGACTTTTTTCTGTGGGGTCACTTGAAAAACAAAATCTTTGCAACCGAACCAGAATCTCTGGAAGATTTACGAAGGAGAATTGAAGAATGCCGTCGAATAACGCCGGAAATGCTACTAAACGTGAGATCTCGTTTTGAACAGAACTTGTACTATTGTATGGAAATGGGTGGTGGATAGTTTGAACATTTAGTTCATTGACAATAATAATTATTGCGACAGTAGCTTTATCAGATATTGTTTTCATTGATTGAGTGAATAAAAAGTGATTTCCCAACTTCAAGTTCCTATATCTCGAAAATAAATCGATAGAATTAATTTATTTTTGTTGTTTGATATTGAGAAGGAAAATACCTTTCAAATGAAGTATCACTTGCCATATGTTGCCATTACAAAATTTGGGGGTGGCGGTCACAGCTCCGAGGGATGGAATGTATTTCGGGTGAATTTCATCGCGAACGATGTCCGCCTCGAAAATGTAGTTGACGTGTCCGAGCGTTTTTATATGATTCGGTTCTGTCGACCTAAAGAGCCGCTGTTTCGTTTTCAATGGCCCACTCTGTATTTATGACCATTACCAAACTAGAAGAAATATTCCGGATCTTTTTTTCCATAATACCGATTGTTCTCATTGTGGGAATATTCTTCACAAACCGCGCGTTTTTTCCAGAAGGAAATGTGAACATTGCGGATATTCCTCTGGCTGGAGGCTTTGAAGCGTCAGATATTATAGGAGGTGTCGATATGGAATTCTTGGATGAAGAAGGGAGGAGAGCTGACGAAAACAATCTGACTCAGTCCCTAGAAGGTGAGAAAAAAACAGTTCTATGCTGAAACTATTTCAGTGCTGCACAAATCAAATTTGAAAGTAAACAAAAATTAACATCAAAACGGACATTATAAAAAATTACAGAAACAAATGAATAGAAAATCCGTATCCATGTTGTTCGTGCAGAAACAAAATCATATTCACTCAGTGTTCGAGCGATTCTTAATTATCAAACAAAAACAGTGAACACTTCCATCACATGTTTAGATACTAAAGACTAACCAATTTTGTAAGTACTAACTAGCAACTAACGTGTTTTATTTTCTACACAGCAATTCAGAATGAGTGAATTGAAAATACTAGTCAATGTGGAAAATACAAACTGTCACAAATACGTTCTTGGAAAGAGAGCTTATATGAGTATTTTTCCTTTCAATTATAGTCCGATCAACAAGCTCGAAATAGTGTTAATTATTGTTAAAGCTCCTGAAATATGAGCGATAGCTCATTGATTCGAATGACGTGTAGCAAATGTATTTCGATGATTTTACAGCACATAAAAAATTGCAATGTTATAACAAATTAAAAGGAGAAAAAAGGCATTTAGTTTTCCGCTAATCATTCAAAATGAGGAATTTCTTAAAGAGAAGAAATTTTCCAATAAAAAAGGTGCAACTCCCCGAACTTTATCTCTTTTATTTAGAACTTTAATTTAACGCCGAAAATTGTTCTTCGCCGCTGGAAACAGTATACCCCATGAAATATTTTTTTTATTGTATCAAAAATCAATTTGAATATTTAAAAAAAATTATGCTGTCATCTAAACACGTGAAAGAATGAAGTTACGTTGGAAAGAAATTATTATGTTGATTTGTCAAAAAGTTATACAATTGTTAAAACTAACAAATTTTTTTTTCGAACTACGTTTTCACAAATTTCGTGATTGAAGTTTAAATAATCGACTCATGATTTTTTTGCTTCTTGGAGCCTTTCTTATATAGGTATATACTCATGAAGATCACGTGATAAAAGTTATAAAGGTTTTTATTTTGTTTATTATAATTGTTTAAAGTTAAAAATTAATGAAATATTCATAAATGATGTTATATTTTTTTTTAAACAAATATTATGTTATTGACGTTTCACATCTAACAATGACATTATGTAATGCTGGGTAAAATTGTCATTTTTTGATAAATCATTCATAAACATATAGACAAGTTTACTATAAGAGAATAATTGTTTTTTTACTATTTTGTTATCATGACAAAATAATGATTAGAAAAAATTCTTAAAATTTTAAAATTAATTATATTTTTTTCTAAAAGTTATTTAATTGATTTCTATGTAAAAACTTCGGTATCGTGTAGATATTGGAAAGTGTTATAAATTTTTTTTTCAGTATTTTGTTACGTATGGTTGCAATTTTAATTACTTTTAGAGAAAAAAATTTAATGAAATTATTCATAAATTTTTTTTTGTTACCCTATTGAGTAATGCCAATTATGATTTTTGAAAAAAAAGGAAATATGAAAAAAAACGATTATATACAATAAAAAAAATTTTTTTCAAATCATATTTTGTCATGGCAACAAATGTAAAAAAAAATTATATAGCAATCTGTCTACTTGTTTATAAATAATTCATTAACAAATGACGTGAAAAAAATTTACGAGCGTTACTTAATGCCACTGTTAGATGAAAAACGGCAAAAACATTTGTTAAAAAAAAATTGCATAATTTTTATTTTTTTATTTTATATATACAGTGACCGGCAGAAAGTACGCATCATATGGGAATTTTTTTTAATATGATATTTTGACAAATGTCGATACATGCAATCGCTTCTGCATCAAGAAAAACCCCAAAAGATGTTGTACAGTGCCATTCGTCTTTTCTTGTTTGGCGGAAATTTAAAAATTAAAATTATGTCTCAAAACACTTAGTTGGGAAAATATTGAAAATGTTATTTGAAAAGTTGATTTGAACGACATTTCATAGCTATGTATAAGTTTGGAAAGAAATGAGGATAACAAAAAGTATAATCAATTTGCCCTATGTTTGTTGAAAAATATTTTCATAAAAAACCATTATGATAAATTATAATATTTTTGAATAATATTGAAATTACAGGACTATATTTTATTCGAAGAAATTTTATCGGTTTCGATTATTGAAAGTGTTATAAGTAAATTTTTCAGAGTTAGTAGTCGAATGTTTAGTTATTGAAAAAAATTATTAATGAAAGTATCAAAATTTATTCTGTTTCGTGACCTCTATGAAGCTAATCAGCAATCATAGATTAAATTTTCGAATAAAAAGGAAATTATGAAATTACAAAATATCATTATATACTAATAAATAGTTTCTTTTTTCAAATCATTATTTTTCAGAAAAAATGAGCAAAAAATTTATTTTATGTTTCAAATCTTGTTACCTTTATAAATAACGTTTGAACAATTTACGAAAAAATTCCAAACCAAGGTTTCTAATACCAATTCTAATTACGATGAAACGGGAAACACTTAAACGTTTGATTATAAAAGATTACATATCATATTTTCGTAAAATTTATAATATAAAAATTTCATATGATCATTATTTCGAGGTCACTGTATATATATATATATATATATATATCAATTATTTAAACTTTTATGTCGCCATTTGTCGCCATTTAGTTAACAATTGTATAACTTTTTGAAAAATCAACATAAGAATTTCTTTCCAACGGAACTTCATTCTTTTAAGTGTTTAGATGACATCATCATTTTTTCAATTGTTTAAATTGATATATCAATACTATAAAATAATTATTTTATGTGGTATACTGTCTTCAGCGACGGTGTGGCCCATATTGTAACTGCCGCGCGGAGCCCTATTTTCGGCGTTAAATTTAAATTATAAATAATAGAGATAGAGTTCCGGGAGTTTTCATTGGAAATTTCCTCGTTTTGAAATCTTTTTTCAAATTTCTAATATCAATAGTTTTTGAATTTTAGCAAAAACCTAAAACTTTTTCTTTTTCTTGATTTGTTTATAACAATTGAATTTTTAATGTGCTGTAAAATCATCGAAAACCATGTTTCTATACGTCATTTCTGATCCAATGAGCTTTATCAATAATTAACACCATTTTGAAGTTGTTGATCAGACTATTTTACATAACAGGGTTGCCGCGTCGAGGAGAAATAGGTTTCATGATGTTGGCACATCTTCTAGTGGAACTCAAAAGCCAAGTTTCATATATAAATTGGTACCAAGTAATAAATATAATGACGATATTTTTTTTATGAAACGCAAAATGAAAATACTTGAGTTTCAATGTATATTGGTATCAATTAATGAATATATGGGCATGAACAAACATAGTTTTGTGAAATTAAAATATATAAGAAAAACCATTTTGGGCACCAACGGCGCCAGATAAAATTTCGTTGTAATTCGATGTTCTTCCAGTAAGCACTATTTTTAGGTTTATCTTTTTGTTCTTATCGACCTAATTGTTGTTAAATAACGTACTTTGAGGGTTATTTTTTTTCTTTCAGTCGATTCGAGCAACATCATCCTTGAAGATAACCCAGTTAGCAGTATCACCGAGTCCAATGACATATCTCTGCTCTGTGCTGAAGGACTAGGATCACTCTTGGCCCAAAATGTAGAAGTGAGCTCCACATTCGATTCACATTATGTGACAATTTGCGAGAATATCTTTGCATTTTAGGAAAATTCCGAAGGACATCCTCAAGTGGTTGGCATGGGCGAATCCTTCTGATTTTTTTAGTTTTTGTTTGTTTTTGTTCGTTTTTGTTCGTATCTGGCTTCGGGTAATGCCGCAGTGTTGGACACAGCTGTTTCACTAGATAATACTGGAATGTTTTTCTCCAAGATTTGAGTTGGCGAATGAACGTTCATAATAACCAATAATTTATAAGCATATGGAATGAGAATAAAATATTTTAACAAAGTTTTTCGTTCTTTTTTCAATGTCCAGACCAAGTTAGTCAAGATCTAACCCAGAAGACAAAGAAATGTCTCAGAAAAATACATTTCAGGGCCAAGTCTGATCGGAAGACGTTCAATAATCCTTTTATTTGTCCCGGACAAAACACTTCTATAATGATTGTATTCTAACTTTCAATATGCAATTGAGATGATTATCGATCGTCTCTGGTTTTTCTTCTGTACTTTTTGTCTATGAATTTGTGCCTCCACAAATCGAAAACGATTAAATTACTGTTATAATTCATGAAGGAACACGGTTCCACCTGCTGATCGAGAGAATGAAGAATCCAACAAGAAGCTGTTCCGAACGGGGTCTGGCTCCGGTACTATAAATGAGATCCACACGTAGTGGTAAATAAATAATAGTTTAAAAAAACTGAAAAAGACGCTTTTATAGAAAACCAGACTTAAAAAATAGAAAATAAGATAAAAAATTATTTTATTAAAAAAAAAGGGTGGGGTGCATGGTATCGCCTTGGCCAACAATTACCTGTGATCTGAGACATTTCTCACTTTACTGCCCTAGGTGTGTAATGTACTATATGATTATTGATACCATGCACCCCACGCTTTTTTTTTAATAAAATAATTTTTTTTCCTATTTTCTATTTTTTTAGTCTGGTTTTCTATAAAAGCGTGTTCTTTAGTTTTTTAAACTATTATTTATTTTCATCTTTTCAGTTTAGTTTTCTATTCACGCATGTTTTTAGTTTTTCAAACTATTATTATTATTAATCCAACTATTATTATTATTAATCCATTCCCCAATATTGAATAGAATCGGACCATAATCACAAAACTCGCGACCATTTTGGAGCCGCCATCTTGAATCCTTCAATTTTTACAAAATAATCATGATCTGCGACCCCAAAAACCCCCACATACCAATTTTGAAGCGAATCGGACCATAATCACAAAACTCGTACGCCATATTGGAACCGCCATTTTGTTTTTTCTTTACACACAATTTTTTTTTAATGCATTGTCACCGGAATTATGTACACCTCAAATCGTCTGGAAGTGGGTCAAAATTGCGCCCAAAGGAGTCGGTTACAAAAACAAACCAACATACAAGTGAAGCTAATATAAAGCGTGTAAAAAATAAATAATTGGCTATTATTCATTATCTGTTCTGTTCATAGATGCTCGGTTTGTAGATAAATTGTCATTTCGCAAAGTTTCGATTTCTATATGAAATGGATCCCTATATCCGCGATTATGATTATGATCCTTCAGAAACCATAGAGTTGAGTAATATAAATGAACTTAACAGTAATTCATTAGTACACAAAAAACAACTTTAAACTGATCCACCAAAATATACGTAGTGTAATGAAAAACTTAGACCAACTAGAAATAGCTCTGAATGAACTATCTTTTGAATTTGATTGCATTGTTCTTACAGAGACGTTTCAAATAGAAGATAAAAGTTTGACTGAACTGAACGGTGAAACGGTGTGACCCCGGGTCTTGTTAGATAACATAAATTCCTAGATCTTGGTGGGTAGGGGGAGTGTTCTTTCCATAAACAAAAAAAAGAAACTAGCGTTATGAAGTCAACTATGGAAAACATCAGAGCATCGTCTGAGGATGGAATATAATTCAGGAGAAGGAGCACATCTCAAGCAGGTAGTTAGCATCATCATCTGTACTTACAAGAAAAGCGTTTCCGATGACAAGAACCTAGCAGGAAGTAAGTAAATTTCCTTCGATGATTTCTTTCCCTCTCCTACAACTGAAGTTATGGAATTGAACGACAACTGATAACAAGTCTAAGATTGTATGAAGAGAGCAAGGTGAGTATGAATCACTATATAGGTATGAGGTCCATACACTTTTTAGGTAACGTGGTATGGACTTCCTACGATGCAACTTCAGCACTACGCTGCCATCTCCCCATCACATTTTCCTAACCATTTGTCATCTAGAATTGAAATACACACTCCATTGATGAATCTGAGCTACGAATATCAATCTTAGGAACAGAAAGGACAAATCTGGGAACATTATAGAGATGTGGATATTCAACTCAACTTCAACGATACCCTGTATTGTTCCAATAATATTTCTCTGCTGAAATGACTTCCTAGATCATAGAATACACTTCAGTAATCAAGCTGATCAATATAATAATAACTTTGCAGGTAGAAAAAACGAATCTTGGAACTTTATAAGCATGTAGGAGTGTCCGTCAACTTCTACGTTACCCTGCAAATTTTCAATGATGTCTATCTACTTATTTCACCCCTCAAATGGAAGAAGATACTTCTCGATAAAGCTGATAGAAAGAATAGTATCTTTAGAGTTAGTGAAACCAAATCTAGGAAATATTAAAACCAAATCTAGGAAATATTATGAACATGTAGGATGACATTTCAACTTCTACACTACCCTGTCGTCTTCCTAGAATATTTCTCTACTAATCCAATATATCAAATGGGAGAATGCACGTTTCTCATCAAGCTGATATACTTTTTACCCACCTTACTGAGCTTGAGAGTTGAAAATAGAGTTCCAAAGTAAAATTTGTCCTGTAGCTTGAGTTATCAACAAGACGTCAAAGACGAAAGTTTATGGCTAAAATTTGGTAAATGCCGTATTTATTCAGGAGAGAAACCTGGTTCCAATTGTTGAACAGATATCTTAGACCACTTTCATACAAGTTTCAGATTGCGAATCCATTCGGTAAATTCGAAAATTGGCAAATTCCAGTCGGAAAATTGGGAATTCTTAGAAACAAAATGCGTCTCCCTGGATACGATCCTTTTCCTATAAAAGCGAGCACCAAATCGATCAGAAATCCCTTTCACTTGGGTCCTGGTCCTGACAACATCTCCTGCTATGGAATTACATGTAGGTACTGGGAAGAAGAGGACGGATGCAAAATGGAATTTAGAAGTACAACACAATTACCTTCGGGAAGTCCAGGTCCGTAACGAATAGAAATGATAACTACATTCAATTATTCAGAATTTGCAACTAATTGCCTTTATTGATATTAGCAATTCAGTATCATTAACCAGTCAACTCAGTTAAATTATAGAGTCAGCATTTTCGGACACGATTAGTCTGTGTCTTACTTATAACATCGAGTAAAATAGAGAGTTTCAGCACAACTGTGAAATAGTGGAACTGAATATGTTTATTATTGTCTCATTGTTGCTTCTTGCCATAAATAAATCCCGGTTTTACGCAACATTAGTAATACTAAAAAGTGACCGTGGAAAGTAACGGGTTTGTGGGTAGGGGTGCACTCCAAAACATTCATGTCCATCAGCGGACGATATCCCTGCTAACTCCTTGATGTGGGGCGAGGTAGATATATCAGTGGACTATTCACACACGTTGTCGGGAGTAAATTCTATAGGAATTTGGGTAAGATATCAGACTAATGAATTTTTAGACAGTCTCACAAATTTGTATTTTGACTACCTTAATAAACAACAGTCTGTCCTCCTGGGCCTCAAAGAATATTGTAAAGATAGGAAAATTGAAATTTGATAATTGTTCCTGGTTTGAATCTAGAATACTTAATGGTGGAATATATCTAGGTCATATTAGTCGAAGCCTATCAGTACCACATTAAATCCTCAAGTTATAGATATATTGGTCTAGAATTGATTATAGTACTTGACTACGGCTCAACACGACAGTTTTATAGCTAAATTGAGAAATGTTGGAAAGAGTATGTTTGTAGTGCTACAATGTTACTCTCTGCTAAGCATGGATCCCGGCTTTACGCCTAAAAACTCTATATAAAAAATAGAACGTACTGTAAAGAGTGGCCGAGGATGGTAACGGGTTGTCTAGTATGGGTGCACACAAAACAATCTCGGACCGGTCACTAGTCCTGTGAGTCTAGCAACTCCTTGGTTGCGTGCTGGAAATGTACTAGATGATCGATTTATGAATATACCCATGAAAACACCGGCAAGGTGTTTTGGGCATGAAACAATGTTACAACTACAGATATATACCGATCACCTTTATATAATCCAATTTTCATCACTTTAGAAACACTTTACATAGCAGTATCCACTCAGATTCGAAATCAGAGACGATTTTTTATAAGCTGAACTCTTATAATTTGCAATAGTATCTTGTGGAAAATGTAAAGCCTTTAATCGTTGAATTGTTTTCAAACAAGTGGAGATTGTAACTCTTGGCTTTAATATATGTATTTATTTAAGTTTGTCTTTTATTTCTCTTCATCTGAACATGACTTTGTATCCTAAAAACACAAAAAAAACAACATACACAACGTGGGAAAATTGAGGGTCTCTACTTTCAAGGGTCTCTCTATATAAGGCTGTGTGCCGACAAAAAAAAAATGCTATACTAGGCTATCTTCTGAGAGTAGATGGATTGCAGATCCTGCTACCTGAGAAGTGGCGCTGACTATCTAGACGATCACAACAAAAAAAAAGAAGAAAAAAAAAAAGGTTGAAAAAATTGAAAGTCGACCAGAAAATTCAACAACCAAATAAGACCGGGGTGGGTTCGGTTACAACGGTTATATAAGTTTTTACAGCGAAGGAGACATAAACAAGAATGATGGTGTTTTGGTATATTCAAAGAATACTTACACATTTTCATCAAACAATATTTCAATTGGCAATTGTAAATCCATACAAATCAAAGTGAACACAGATGAAAACGAATCAATATTGACAACTTCTATATATGTATAGACCTTCCTCAACTAATATTGAAAACTTCATCTCCTATTTGAACCAGTATCTACAAGACACAAATAAAATATCTGTAGACAGTCACATTATTCTGATCGTATGTTTAGATATTATTACTATAAGTATAGCATAAGCATAAGGAGTATAACAGCTCAAACTGTTATACACTTCAGTGACTTACTTATATTTATCCGCAAATTTATATTATTCAATGTTCTTATTCATGCGAATGAATATTTATTATTATTATTATTATGAAGGTGAAAATACCATGAATTGAATTCCTGATATGCCTGCCTTATGCATGATTACCATGCTGTATAGATGCAATAGACACAATTTCAATGAATAAATTCAATACAGTTCACCGTTCTATTCAATTATTGAAAATGTCAAGCCTTCCACGAATTCGAAGTTAGAGGATGAGATAAAAGTTTCAGGAATATACATTACAAGGTGAAGTGTGTGGGTTTTATACTGAACCTAACTTTGTATCCAGAAATAGATACAATAGGCAAAACAAGAATATATATTTGATAACTCTTTCCAAATGACAGTCAAATTCCATCTCATCTTTCAAAAACCACAGGATTATCAACAATAAACTGGGAAGAAATAAATAATAGTTAAAAAAAAACTAACAAACACGCTCTTTATAAAAAACCGAACTGAAAAATATATAATCAATAGTTTGAAAAAACTAAAAACACGCTTTTATAGAAAACCAAACTAAAAAATATAAAATAAATTTTAATTAATTTGAATTGAGAATAGTGTAAAAAAATTTAATAAATATAAATTAATAATGATATTAATAAGAAAAAAATTCATTTGATTTAAAAAAAAGCGTGAGGTGCTTTCAAAGATTCAGATCAAGCACCCCACGCTTTTTTTAAATGAAATAATTTTTTTTCCATTTACATTATTATTGATTTATATTTATTAATTTTTTTTATTTTTTTTAGAAAAATTTTTTTTTTTTTTTAAACTATTATTTATTTACTTTTAGTTCGATTTTTTATAAAAAGCGTGTTTCTTAGTTTTTTTAAACTATTATTTGTTTTCTACTTTTTAGTTTGGTTTATTTATTTTTTAACTATTATTTGTTCTAATCTACTACCAATTACGTGATCACTATTAGTAACTGTAATTATTTTCCAAATCATTAATGTGTACAGCTGTATTGATAGCCAAATCTCGATTTTAGAAGTCATTCAAAGATTTTAACGTTGTCAATATATACAGTGAGCTGCCATCTTGAATTCTTCAATATTCACGAAAGAATTATGGTATTCGACTCCAAAAACCCCCACATACTAATTTTGAATAGAATCCAATCACAAACTCGCCCTTATTGGAGCCGCCATCTTGAATTCTTTCAATTTTCACGAAAGAATAATATTCGACTCCAAAAACCCCCACATACCAATTTTGAATAGAATCGGACCATAATCACAAAACTCGTCCACCATTTTGGAGCCGCCATCTTGAATTTTCCAATTTTTACAAAGAATCATAATCTCCGACCACGAAAATCCTCAGATACCAATTTTGAAGCGAATCGAACCATAATCACAAAACTCGTCCGTCATATTAGAGCCGCCATTTTTTTTTCCACACAAAAATTTCTTAATGCATTGTCACCGGAATTATGAACACCTGCCAAATTTCACATCATTCGGACGTCTGGAAGTGGGTGAAAATCAAGTCCAAAGGAGTCGGTTACAAACAAACATACAAGTGAAGCTAATATAAAGCGTGTAATAAAAAAAATCCAATAACCCTCGAACAAGAGGGTCTCATTACCCAGCCGAATGAAGCGCCTGAATTGTTTGCTGATTATTTTTCCAATCTATTAGAAACTGCTATATCAAATCACTTTGGACAAAACTTGTCTCTCCAATGTACCGTAACAAAAAATCCCAATGTAACTAAACCGTTCCAAACTCAACCCATTACTGAACATGAAATAGCAATAACCCTATCTGAAATGGAAAAATAAAAAATCTGCAGGCTTCGACGAACTATAGGAAATAATCCCGACCATTATTCAACCACTAACTTATCTTATGAACAAATCTCTAACTAGGTTACTTTCCAGATATCCTAAAAAAAAGCAGATGTTATCCCTGTTCACAAGAAAAGAAACCCCGAAAGGAATTGACAACTACAGACAAATTTCCTTGCTCTGTTCCATATCCAAACTTTTTGACAAAGTTGTTGCTGCCAGAATTTCAGATCACTTTGAAAATAATAATCTGTTGTGTCAATCTCAGCTAACACAAATCTATTCAGACAGCTTCTTACCACCTTTTTTTTGGTTGAGGAGAGGAAATCTTGCAAAAGACCCTGGTCTATCCAGAGTGCCGGATTCTTACCGACTAAAACCTCTCCTCTCGTCTACCTCACCGCACCGGAATCCGCTTTCGCATTCCTTCAGTGTGGTAGGCTGTTATTTACCTTTCTTCTCTCTCTTTAGTCTCCATTATATGACGAATGACTTTATAAGTACTATTCCCGCCTCTTTCTGATGTTATCATGATTCTCATCATATTATCTGCGTCAAACACTGTTCCTGCTTCTCTCACGTACTCCTCTCTCTCTCTTCTTCATGCCACCTTGGACAAGCAAATAGCGTGTGTCCCGCATCGTCTATTCCTTCGCAGTATGGGCACTTATTGGAGTCTGATCTTTTCCTTTCGTACAAGTAGTTCCGGAAACAGCCATGTCCAGAAAGTGCTTGCGTCGGATAGTAGTCAACTTCTCCATGAACTCTATTTATCCAAGCTTCATTTTCCGGTATTAGCCGCCCAGTCCATCGTTCGGATGTTCCATTTCTCCAAGCCTCCTACCATTTGGTCATGAGTGTTGCTCTGGCTGTGTTTCTCGCCTCGCCATCGTATGTCTGCCGTCTTTCTTCAATAAGAAGTTTCATGGGGGGTAGTCCTGCAATGACACCCACTCCTGCCGATACAGTTCCATATGCACTGCATATCCTGATGAACATATTAATCTTTGGATTCTCTGTAGTTTCTTCAGCAGTTTTTTGTTTCCGGTAGCTAAGTGCCATACTGAAGATGCGTAAAGAATCTGGGAATGTATCACAATTGAAAGAGTTCTTCTTCTGGATGATCTGGGTCCTCTTATGTTCGGAAGTAGACTTGTCAAAGCTGCAATGGTCTTTTCGGCTTTTTCTACGGCTTTATTCATATGTTCAGCGAAGGTAAGTTTAGTATCCAACCATACCCCTAGGTACTTGATTGCTTTGCTCAATTTAACTATTATGCCCTGAACTTCAAACTGTATTGGAGCTATGTTTCTTCTCGTGGTGAGGAGGACTGCCTCTGTTTTTTCGGGAGCTAGCTGTAGTCCTCTGCCTTCCATCCAGTTCACAACTCTCATGAGTGCGATATTAGCCGTATTCATCAGAGTCTGTTCCCCTCTTGCAACCACTATCATGGCCACATCATCCGCAAAGCCTATTAGTGTAATACCATCAGGCAATTCCACTCTCAGCAGATCATCATATAAAATATTACACAGAGTAGGCCCTGAAACTGATCCCTGTGGAACGCCGCTACAGCTATACACTGAGATCGGTAGCAACAAATATGTCCTTTCATTATTCTTCGACCTATCAGAAGCCTTCGACACAGTGTACCCTGAATTCCTAGTTGAAAAACTGTCAAATTATGGTATTCCATGTAACTTTATGAACTGGATTGAGTCCTACATGACTAATAGAGGAATGGTAGTATCTTGAAATGGTCTTACCTCTGAGGCAAAAAATGTCAAACTAGGTGTGCCCCAGGGCTCTGTTCTAGGACCTTTGCTATTCCTCTCATATGTGAATGATTTAGCGCAATACATTATGGAAGGCCATGTTACAATGTTTGCTGATGACACTACCATAATATTATCTGGCCAAAATATTGATCAACTCCTCAGAAATTATCAAAACGTAATCGATCAGTTCAGTGCATGGTGTCAAAGAAACAAGCTCATACTACCTCAAAATCAATTTCTGTCAAATTTCATGTCAGAAATAATAACTCAGCTGAGACTCACACTATTGACGATTTAAAAATGTCAGATGAAGTTAAATTCCTAGGAACCTACCTAGATGCTAATTTTAATTGGAAAAGAAAGTACTTGTGCGCAATTGAACAAAGCATATTATGCTCCAAGACAGATTAAACCCAGCCTGGATGAGTTTGGCCTACTCAGTATATATTATGCTAAGGTCTACTCACATATCAGTTTAAGGTAGTTCCGCTACGAGACAGTTGAATTATGAAATTATTTTCGACGGAATCGAAAAATTTCAAAGGACTCTTCGATTTGAAACGCGACAAAATTTTTTTTGAAGGGGGTACTCGCCCCCTCCCCCAAAATTGACTCGTTATAGAAAGTCGGCGACTCGAAAAATTGATGTCCTCGAAAAGCGCAGCAAAAAAAAATAATTCCCCCTCACTAGAAATCATACGTCATGGGCAAAAATTATCGTTTATTGATAAATCTTCAATGGACTTTTTTGTAGTACTCTTTTTTACCTTTTTTTCGAGGGGGAAGTGGGGGGTATCGTTAAAATCGATGGGGTCAACTAGGAGAAGGAGTTTTTTTTTTCGCGTTCAGACCCACAAATGGTCCCCCGTTCTTCTTTAAAAAGTCCCCTGGCACAATCCGCTCTCAACGTATTGTAAAAACATGTGAACAACACCTCTATGAAATTTTTACAAGTTTCACCATCCCGAACCCGAGATATATATAATTGGAGTTGACTCAATTAACATGTAACATATGGACCATGCATAGGCAAACAGCACATTATTAATTCTACCGTTAGTACTAAAATCAAGAAGTTCATGAAAAACGAGAAGGAGCTAGAGCAAGATATCACAGATATTCTGAAAAAAAATCAAAGTGATTGACCATCTAGTTTGACAGATATAATCAAAACAACTCTCGTTATTCAAAATAGTCCTCGGGGAAGCGCACATTATTAATTCTACCGTTAGTAATAAAATCAAGGAGTTTATGGAAAACGAGGAGGAGCTAGAGCAGGATATCAAAGATATTGTGAGAAGAAATCAAAGTGATTGACCATGTAGTTTGACAGATATAATCAAAACTACTCTCGTTATTCAAAATAGTCCACGGGGAAGCACCCAGTTGAAAGGGGGGCTTTAGGGTGTACGCTTCCCCGTAGACTATTTTGAATAACGAGAGTAGTTTTGATTATATCTGTCAAACAAGATGATAATAATAATAATAATAATAATGTTTATTCACGAAAGTTCAAATTTTACAATAATTGAAGTACAGATATATATTTATTGTAAGTGAATAAACAGGAAGAAAATCACGAGGCTTCAGTATAAAACTATCGCTTGTATGTGATATCAAACTCAAAACTAAGTAGTATAACACTATAATATACAATGATAATTTTTTTTTACATATTTTGAAGCACATAAGTATATAAATTCGGTAAAAGAAGTTTCAACTAATGAATGTATAAATAAAATAGTAAATAGATATTATATGATCAATCACTTTGATTTTTTTTCACAATATCTGTGATATCATGCTCTAGCTCCTCCTTGTTTTTCATAAACTTCTTAATTTTAGTACTAGCGGTAGAATTAATAATGTGCTGTTTGCCTATGCATGGTCCATATGTTACATGTTGATTGAGTCAACTTCAATTATATATATCATGGGTTCAGGACGGTGAAACTTGTGAAAATTTCATAGAGGTGTTGTTCACATGTCAGACAATACGTATGCCAAATTTTAATGATTTCCTAATTCAACTGTCTCGTGGCGGAACTACCTTAAATCTCATCTTGGGGTAGAGCAAGAGATTTTTCAAGAGTTTTCATAGGTCAGAAACGTATAATAAGGCTCATGTTCAACATGGATTTTCGCGAGAGCGGTAGGCCTATTTTCATAGAAAAAAAAAAATTAACAGCACCTTCCATATAAATATTCAAATGTATAGTTTCTGCGAGGCAAAACATGGATTCATTTGCGGAAACTGGATCTGAACATGAGCATAACACACGAAACGGATATCTTCTGCGAATACCGTAACACAGGATGTCAAATTTGAAAAACTCTTCCCAGTACAATGCTATAACAAGTTACCAAATGCTATAATAAGTTACCAAATGGAGTCGAACGAGTAAGAAGTGATACAATTCTCCTTGGTAGAATAAAAACCTTCCTCATAGATAGATGCTATTGTAGTCACCAAGAATTCCTTACTGACAACCTCACAAACTCATTTGAACCGTATGGTTCATAATTTTATTCTGAGTTAAATATTGCTTTGTTCCGCAATATTCAATATTTTGTGTACTTCTCCTAAACACATGTGTGCTTGTAAATGTGAATATTTTTATTCTTTTTTCCTTTTACCTGTACATTCAAATATTTTATATCTACCCATACTCTGATACTCTGTACCTGACATACCATACATACCTTGTTTATCAAAAATAGTGAATTATATGATTGATTGATTGATAACTAAAACCAATGCAGAATAGATAAAATATGATACAGAATGATTCCTTGATCTGAACATGTAAAACATTCTTTCCCCAGTGAAGATATTCATTCTTCATCTTGTAATACTGCTTCCACTTCTACATTCTATTTTTAATTCATTGCAAAAAGCATAAAAAGCATAGGAATGGATTTTCTACTCAATGATAAATTCTATGTGAAAAATTTAAATCAAGTTTTTTTTATCATTTGCTCTTTCCAGAGTAAAGGAGAAAGAATTGGCTACCCTCAAAAGAGAATAACAAGTGCCACACAAGACAACAACAAAAAAGTAAATTTTTTACCTAATAATACTGTAAATTGAACAGAGGAGGATTATCCAACACAAAATCTCACTGGAAATTTTGGTATTCCTTTTATTCATCAATCTGTCCAAAGTTACTTTGAAAAAAAGTATTTAAAAAAGTTTTTGTGCTGTAGATACATTCATGCATTCATTCATGTCATTTGCTGAAAATTATACAAAACATTCTTTCCTGAGACACGTCTGGATGGAATGAAATTTCAATATATTGAACAGAAAAGATGACACGTCTGGATGGAATGAAATTTCAATATCTTGAACAGAAAAAATGATATCAACTTCTTAAGCAAAGCGGGATTGTCCAAATCAATTGTTGATACGGTTCCGTCGAGTTGAGTCTTGCGTACGTATTTTGCCCCATTAAGACGAATTCGAAGTCAAAACGTGTCGTTCTCAGATACTTTCGGAGGTTCAGAGATCAAGGAAAGCCTCTTTCCGCCTTTTTTAGCAATACAAAACGTTCAAAACACATGTTAATTATAATTTATGAAATTTGTTAGGACTTTTCCACTATCCACATACATTTTGAACAAGCACCGTCTTTGTGTTCATGGAACGTAAGTACCCACTCGGTGGAGCCGTATCAACAGAAAATTAACCATACAAAATTGATACATACGCACTACAATTGTTCATAATTAGAAGTATTTCGAGAATTCTACATAACACTGACATAAGTACATGGAATAGTTTGTTGTAAAATATGTTACATCGATCGATCACCCTCGAAATATTTCACAACGATTTGACATAACCTTAAAGGCGACAAAAGCACAATCACTGAACGGATCAGAGACACAAATCACGGAAACACCCTGTGTGGTCCGTAACAGCAGTTTACTGGGTTATGACAAGAAACGACGTCGACGCCATCTGAAACTCTAGATAACTCCCTTCATAAAGTGGGCTGGTGTCCCCTAGTTTGTCCCAATATCTTACTGGTCTAAGTGAATACACACCATGGTTTTTAGACATTTCAGTTATCAAACACTTCACCAATGCGATTTTGTAAAATTTCAAGTATTTGAAGCGGTGTATAAAACGTTGAAAAGGGAAACATTCTTCTAAATTGAATATTAAAAAGAAATATTTTTCTGTAAATTGAAAAATCCACGATCAAAATGAAGTAATTTTCTGTTATATCTAACAGAAAACAACGACTTCCTTGGCTAAAGCCACGCTGGACATTGAACTACATCTGAAAGATATTGAGAAAAGACCCTAACGGTTTTTTTGTATGTGTTCTTTGTTGTCTTCACATCTGCCACGCGTATACGTCCATCTGGACCAGGGTAGACTGTCACTACTTTCTCCATTAGCCAGTTATTTCGTGGTGAGTTCTCATCGACAATGATCACGATATCTTCAGGTTTAATTGGTTCTTGGTTATCGATCCACTTTTTTCGTTTATTTGATGTGGGTAAATACTCTTTCACCCAACATTACGAAAATGCGTTCGCGAGCATTTGTGATTTCCTCCATTCTTTTTTCATGTCGATTCCTGAGTCAAAATATCCTGGTGGGCTCTCTGTGTGTTCGTATCCAATGAAAAAATAATTGGGAGTAAGTGCTTCGGGGTCTCTTAGATCGACGGATACATGCGTTAGATGTCTTGCATTCACAATACATTCAGCATCGGCAAAAAATGTTTCTTTCTTCAAAGATTGTCCATAGACTACTGTTCCCAGAGACTTTTTCATCGGGCCACTCATCCTTTCCCAGGCCCCTCCCATATGTGGACTTGTACAAAGAAATATTGGCTCTGATGACGGATTTCTTAGTTTGTTGTATAAAGAGGAATTGACTATTGTCGTTTTTTCTCAAAGTTGTTAGAAGAAGAGATATTTTACTCTACCCAACAAGTGGACAAAGCAAAATATATTGGGCAGCCTCCACTCTTGCGAGAGGACGCACGCTGTCACCAACCAACTGGATGTGGCCAGTATTTTATTGTTTGAGGTTAATTTCATCAAAATTAAAATCGGCACTGGGTTTTATCACATGATTATTTGATCGGTGGTGAACTCGGCTAGAAGCAACGTCTAGTCTGATTTGTGATTTTCTCCCTCAAGGTTTGGTTATTTGAGGGTCTGAGATTCTTCCTTTTGGTTAGCAAATTTGTTACGCCGTTTTGACCGGCAAATAATGACACTATTTAAGTTAACAACAAATATATTCATAAAAAGAGAATGGTAACTAAAGTGGCTTGACTAATATGAAGTGTGGGTGATGAACCACAAAAAATACGATTCAGACTTATCTGAATCGCATAAAATAGATCATATTCATCTAGTTCTACGTACAAAAGTGAACTTTCGTCTTGTATGCGAACGGAAAACTTTGAACTTGCCCTTTCGTTCTGCGCCCTGATTAGGGGATGGAACTCCTCGCCTAGCGTGGTAGCCCAATTATGCGAATAATCTCGCGTTGCGAATATTTAAATGATAAATTTGAAGTAAAGCATTCCTGAACTATATTCAAACCAACCAAATGGGCAAATTAGGTTAGTATTCCAGTAATTCTCAAAGCCCTAAATGCACTTACTACTTGCTGTTGGTTCCTGAATATCTGGTCAGTTCTTCCCAGAAATGTATGTCACTTGTCTTATACGAATCAATTTTCTATGATTTTCTAACACTTTCGCAAACTTCGCGATTTCCTGAACTTGGTTCCTCACTCAACTTCGGCTAGCTAGTCGCGTCTATACTCGAACAAAAATCTGTTTCAACGCAGAAAATACTTTTCAATCCGTGTTAATTTTTTAGGGCGCTAAAACCATGAATAAAATTCGTTCTCTCGATACAAATCTCGCGTTTATACGCCTAGTGGAGATTCTAGTAAATATACGATTCAAAACTCGTGAATCCGCCGCTTGGACTCCAATAGTATTCGCTTCAAACCGCTCGATAGAACTCCAACTTTTTGAAGTCCCAAAAACGAATCAACGCTCCGATTTCGTCAGAGGCACGCCAATAACATCCTTCTTTTATTCGTTCTCAACCCGCTCGATAAACTTTTCTGGAAGTCTTCAGAAAAACCAAACGCACCTCTCTCTTCAGAGGCCCCGCGAGAACTTTCCGTCAGAGCTGTTCTTTCCAAGGTTCCAAGCCAACCAACGCCTTTTCTGAGAGCGTTCATTGGTCAGAAGCTCTCGCCTACGGGATTATTTCTAGCAATACATTATTGTCCAAACATTGAATTAGCATTCAACAGAATTTCACATATTTGCCGCTATGAAAAACGCCAACCTCAACATTTGTACGGCTTTGAGAAACTTCTGGACCTAACAAAGGCGTTTTCGTCGCTTACGCTAGACGTAAACAATGTCTAATACATTAACAGCTTTCTTTTTGGCCGTGTGAGTAGCACCAGAGCTACTCAGGAGCACGAAACACTGGCACCGACCCGTTCTTTTCAGGTAGAGCTTCAAGCTCCGGAGCAACACCAACAACCTTCCCCTGCCCCCTCTTGCACTCTCCGGGAATTTGGTGTCACAAGCTCTTTTTGGTTATGTAAACTTTATCTAAGAGTAATCAAAACAATATGAATAGTGCAAATGAAAAAGAGCTGCAAATAAATGATGTTTGTGATATTTTGACTATTTATTTTTATTTTAATGTTTTCTAAAAGATATTTTTTTTTTCGAACTTATCTTATTGAATATTAAGTTTTTTATTTTTTTTTAATTTAAGGGTTTTTTTGTGATATTTCAACAATTTATTTTTCCATTTAGGGTAGGTGAGGATATTTTCTTCAAAATATTTATTTTTGGAAAATTGAGCTTCACATGCAAACTTTATAGATTATTTTTGAAGTGGAATTTTGTGATAATTTCACCATTCTGTGATATTCTAAGATTTTTGTTAAGTGGATATTTATTGAATAAACATATTATGTTTCATGAATTTTATTGAACATTTACATTTGAAAAGAGAGTACACTTCATGAATCAAACATTTTATTGAAGACTTGCTGTTGTCTGTTGATTTTTTCTCCAACTTCAGCTTGCATACCAATACCTAAGGATAATTGGCAAGGTACCACAGAGATAGTAAAATTGTTTTCTCGGGGCAGAAATATTGGGTCGTCCAGCAGAGTACGCAGGATGATATTTTGATTGTTCGAAGAGACCTGAAACTTTTAGAGTAAAAATATATTCAATTTTTCAAACAAAAGGATGTATACCAATGATATTATAAGTTGTCTTTCATGATACGTGAAAATTGGATTTGAATTCATTATTGTCATATTCCTTCACAGTTTCCTCAATATAATTTTCAATTCTGGTACGTTTTCTCCTAGGCCCACTTTCATCAGAATCAGCAAACAAACTGTCCAAAGAGCTAGTAGAGTCTGAACTACTCAAATGGTTACCTGGTCTATCCATTAATGCCTTGAGAAGTTAATACTGATTTGAATCCACTCATCTTTCGTTGCTGTTAACTTACCATTATCAACATTTCATTTTCAGAATCTGACATATCTAATATAATTGTTAGATTTTCGATTAAGCTTTCTAAAACCCTTCAAATCAATTCAAACTCTTCAACGAAAACAATAAATAGAAAAGAAACAGTATATGTCAAATGTCAATTACTAAATCTTATGCGCATGTGCAAAGTATTCATCCTGAAAACACCACTAAAATCCGTTTTATTTGGGAGCAGCTCAGGTGCATCAAACACGGTACAGCTCCAGTGCACGAAGGCCCAAAAAGAAAGCGTCTATTGTAGCAAATTGTAAGACTCTCCCGTCAGCTGGGAGCTGTCATGTTTTTACAGCCCGTGTAAAGAGTTCCATTGCTGGTTGCCCACCATTAGGCTTGCTCAGGAGTATAATTGCGAACTATGCGACCATCAGTTTGATAGAGATTATATAGTTTTTCATTCTCTTGCTGAAAGCTTCAGATTATTTCATAATCCACATATAAAAACAAATAATATACTAACAACTAGTGGTTGTAACAGACTCAACGGTGAAATAAACCGAAAATCTAAACCTTTGCTCGTTGTCAAGTTGGATATTTCAGTTTGATCTAGTTCTTTCAAAGCTATTTGAAGTTCATTGGCTGCTCCCCTCAGGTTTGTTTCATTATCACAAAGTATCTTTGCGGGGTGTCCTCGCCTAGAGATAAATCTTCTCATGGCTGAAATAGCAGTCAGTATTCATAGAAGCTATCATCTCCAAGTGAACAGCTTTCACTGCCGAACATGTGAATAGGGATGCCTTATCTGTTTTTTTCTCTTCGTCCATTGGATACAAAGTATGGGCCAAAATAATCCATCCCTACATTGATGAATGGTCGCATACATAGTGTTATACGTACTAGTGGCAGTTGACCCATGATTGCCGGTTTCGGTTGAGAATTTCCATTTTGACATTATTGACAAGTTTTTCTGAGGGATTTCAAAGCCGTCCATGAATAATCCAAAGTTTCTGCCCTATTCTATTATATATGGTCTCCCTTGCCACATATCCGTACTTTTCATGATAAATTTCATCAATAATTTAGTATATGGGTGTTTAGAGCATAAGATAATTGGTTTTTTCTTTTGGGCTGCTGAACAAGTGGCCAAATTCGTTCTTTCGCCCAGTATTATCACTCCATTTCTATCTAATTCCGGACATAATCCCTTCAGTCTACTATTTTTCTTTCTGTTTTCCTTATATTTTCCATATCTTTCTTAAAACTCTTTCTCTGTGATAGTTTTATCCATCGTTTTTCAGCCTCCTCCAGTTCCATAATACTTGAAATTTGTTTTAATGGATACATTGACCTGACGGATATTTATCTCATTACTCATATTTTCACCTGGTTGGATAAAATCATCAGACGGCTCACCTGTAGGATCGTCATTTCATCTGAGTTTACCTTGCAACCCTTGAACCTGAATCTTGGTAATACTTGGGTGATTACTTGACCTATTCCGAATGCTTATGTTCTCCCCCGACTTCTTGATCCCATTCTTGATCCCAGTTTATGGCTCCGTCTCTCTTCTTTAGGCAGCCCGAATTTCCTCTTCTTCAAGATGATGTTCGAGTTGAAGAAGTCTCAGTGGATTCTCTAACTTCACTTCTTTCATTTCGATTTCTGTCGCTTTTTTCAGTTTCACAATTCAGTTTCTTCAGGAGTACTCTAGCACTAGTATGGGATTTCAAACTCACAGTAGACTTGGAAAGTTTTGATTTTCCCCAGGTTTTCTCCTCTTGAGTAGTGATGTGGCTTTCAATTTTCCGGGGATTTTCCATTTCATCAATTTCTCTTACGAATCTTTTCGGCCAATCATAATCTGCCGATAGACTTTTGTTCACTCCCTTTCTTCTATTTCGTGCTGAATTCGTGCTCTTGGTTCAAAACTTACATGAAGGACCAAACAATGTGTTGGATCTTATACTGAACCCAACTCTGTATTCAGAAACTCAGTTTCACTTTATGATGCAATAGAAAAAAACCAAAAACATATATTTGATAACTCCTACCAAATTACAGTCAAATTTCATCTCAACCTTCAAAAGCTATAGTAACGAAAATCGATGCAGAATAGATAAAATAAGATACATAATAATCCCTTGATCTGAACATAATAGTGTGGAATATGGAGTATTAATCCAAGCAATGAAGACATAAAAGGTGGCTTTCGCTGCGCATAAGGTCGATGTTCCAATTGATATTCCGAGTTTTTGACCATGAGCAACCGCCGCTCGCGCTGCCTTATTGGAAAAATGCTACCGAAAACTAGTTTTTCGAAAATTTTAAAATCTTCGAGATAGCATTTTGCCTGGAAATTGCCTGGAGTTCAATTCGTGGTCTTATTATCTGATTAAACTACGAAAGCGAAGCTTGAGTGGTTTAATCTTTGATAATAAAGCCGCAAATTGCACGAGTTAAATTTCCCAGAGGGAAATTGACTAGGGGAAAATGAAACAAAATGCCATAAAATCTTCTGATAGAAATTATATTTGAGGAGAATATTTCCCGAATCACAATGATGGACAATAAATCCAAAAGTCATGCTCTGTTAAAATTTTCTACGGATAATACAATAGATTTATTCACTGGAATAGGAAACATGCATGATTTTATTGTATTTTTTCTTTGCATCATTTCGGTTCCCAAAAATTATAGTTTGTGAAAATAATTTCTGAAATCCCAAAATTTTATCGAAACTTTCAAATTCAAAAGTGCTCCTTGATTTGACCTCCACTTGAATAACTTCTCCCAAACACTAGTTTCAATTGTCTTTTTTTTAAGAATATTGATTGACAATACTATTTCTTACAACCCAAATATAAATTCAACCTCACTTTCAATGTGACAATTGGAAATACTATGTTAATATAGTTATATATGCAACAAGTGAAGTTGTCCGACGAGGTCGCCAGGCTGAGTTGACAACACGTCGAGTGCAATAAACACTTTTTGCACGAGTTGCATACAATATTTTTTCTACGTTCACCAAAAAATGTTTTATTCAGATGGTACTAAGTGTAGGAAAATGAAAAACGTACTAAAAATGCGCCGATTTGACGTTTATGTTTGTCATGATCACAAATGACAGATGTAGAATGACAGGTGAGTGCAATAAACATTTTATTGCACAGTGCAATAAAGAACCACTTTTTTCACTAAATATAGTTCAATAAAGTTTTATTTTCTGCATGAACGTAGAAAAAAAATTTGTGAAACATATAAACGAAAACAGATGAAATTATAGTTGACAGTTCGAAGCAACTAAGAGTTTGAACTGGGAAGCAACGATGCATACGTCCATTAAAAACGCTAAGAGTACCTACATTTTTTTATGTAATGAAATAATTGGCGTTTTTAATTCCAAATCATGAAAATTTTTTTTCAATTCTTAAGTTTGTTGCTGAGCTCTCCAGGTACAAATTAAAATATTTTAGAAAAGGGGCACATGTGTGTTCCCTGTTCCTGATTATCCATATACCCCAAGCAGTCGCCTCTCTCTGCGGTAGACGATTAAGACGATTAGAAAGATATGTTAAACGTAGAGCAACGAAAGTAAGAGAGAGACGGAATTATTTCCGTATGTCATTGTATGGTTTGTTCGTTTGTATAGCGTTTAGGAAACAATATATCTTTCTCCAATTCACGTAACTTCTGAGTCGCTTTCTTTTCGAATCTCATTAATCTTATGAATGCAACTAAATTTGTGGAATGAGCAATAAACAATTTTTTTAAATGGGTTCTGAGATGTTGCTCCGCGCTTTGAGTGATAGTTGATAAATATAAATGGTAATTCGAAATATTGGTTGTTGATACATATATGTGAAATTTACTCTCTGTTGAGTGTTATATGTTCAACCTCCATGAATTCGTAAAATAGGTTGAACCATAGATTATATTTTCATAACGGGAAGTTTATGCTGGCATTTGAAGACTCTTTGTTTAACGAATGAGAAAAAAGGTATCGTTGAATTATATTATCATCTCGTCCAAGTATGAAATTTGAATTACTTCATAAGAAATGATATTGTAGGAATATAACTTTGACAATATGCATTTATCGCGAGAAAATGTGTATTCATAAGGATAAAACAGCAAGAAGACATTGATCACTATAAAACTGTTCTGATTGTTCCCTTTCTGAAATTTTGATTGGTTCAAAATAATGAGGGAAATAGTCGTCCAATGAAATTCAGAATTTTTAGGACAGCATTTTGCCTGGAAATTCAATTGCTATTTGCAACTATCTGATTGAACCATCTTTGAAAATGAGGCCGCAAATTGCAATATATATCTATATATATATATAAATATATATATATATATATATATATATATATATATATATATATATATATATTGTTAACTAGTACTTTGGTCAGCCCGCTATGTAGACAGGGCGCTGGTCTACCCGACTTTTTCAGTTCATGCAGGTGTGTATACTCTCTTTCACTAATATCTTAAGCATCATATTATGCTAGGCAAATATGGAGGGGTAAGAAAAAACATCATATATTAATTTTATATGTGGATAATACCTTCGTTAGCCCAATATTCGTTAACCCGTTGGTTAGCCCGTGTTTTCGTATAGCTTCATGTAGAACGGCCTTGGTCAGCCCAGCGCGATTGCCGCTTTTCTACATTTGTTACTGTTCCTATTCCTCATTTACGTACAGATCAAGATTGTGCGTATTAAGTTGTAGTTGTGAAACATGTCCAGAAGGAGCAAAAAAATTGTGTTTTTGTCGCAACAATATTACTACAGAGTACTACAATGATTAACTTAGCCATTTTATGATTTTGATATGATCATACCACCAATGAATGATTAAATCGTTTCGGGAAGAAAACAGTCGTTGTCGTAAATCTGAAGTAATGTTTTCTCTCTCCTGACACCACAAAATTTTCAGAATTCAAAATGATTTTCCAGTCACTAAATTAAAAAAAAACATTTTGGAAATTTACTCGATAATATTCGATTATTTGTATAATCAAACAATGTCTCAAGCAAATGAATGGAATTGGATTAGGGGACACCATATATGCAGTCAGAAATATTCATAATATTTATCCTGAATCGAACCAGCGACCTCCATACCAACTCTTGTTGAAAATAAATAATATTATCCATAATGTCCAGAATAAGAGATAATACAAAAAATAATTGATAAAAAGCCTGATAAAACTTTGTTCTGACTACCCAGGCTAATAAAAAAAAGGAAATTTTTGTCAAAAACGTGGCCCTGGTGCTCTTGTAATTTTGGAGATACATGCCCAGTTTGTTCTCAAATTAGATCATTTCACAGCTCAAATTTCTATTATTAAAAACATAAAATATTTCCTTCTTTTCATCATAACACTAGACACACTTTTGTTAATTTGTTTTGAAAAAAAAATTGGCGAAAAAACTGCCTTTTTAAAAAAAAAATAGCCTTTTTCAAAACATCAACAAAATCGATTGCAATCTAGGGCCGACGAAAACCAAACAATAACGTTGCCAACTTTTTTGAATAAAAATTACAAGGCATTTAGAAATCAGTATTCTACGTTATGTTTATGTTTTTAAGAAGGGATATTTCTTTAAAAATAGTAGTTTTTCCGCTACACATGCTGAAAACAAATAAATGAAAGTGTGTGTAGTGTTCTGATAAAAAAAAGATCGAATTTTGTGTTTCTAATAATAGAAATTTGAGCTGTAAAACAATGTATTTCTAGGCCGGTATCTCCGAAAGTACTTGAGAGCGCCACGTCTTGACTTCGAATTAGTGTTCGGGAGACCAAAATACGTAAGTTTCACTTATTTTTTTAATAATTAGCCTGGGCAGTCAAAACAAAGTTTCACCAAAAGCCCTTCCAAAGACAAGTTACCATTACGCCGTCTAAAATGAATAAAATATGTTTAAGTCATTGCTGACAATGATTTAATTATTTTTTTATCGAATCATTTGTGTTCAAAAAGATTGTGCGAAGTGTTCATAACAGTGGATACCAGTTAATTTCATTGGACAGTGATTGGTCGGTAACTGAGAACTTGCCGAAGTATATATTCATTTACGCGACAAGCTTTTTGGAACCAAATAATTCAACAACAAAAAAATCAAGTCATTGTCAGCGATGACTCAAACTTATTTCATTAGTTTTATTACACGGCCCAAATGAAAGCTTGTCCCATTGATTTGAAATTTGGCAGGTGTGCATAATTCCGGTAACAATGATTATGAAATTTTTGTTAGGACAAGTCACAAGTCACAAGTCACCATTCAAAATTGGTGTCATAAAATCAAGATGGTGGACGAGTTTTGTGAGTATGGTCCGATTTGACTCAAAATTGGTGCTTATGTGGGTATTTTTGGGGTCGGAGATTATGACTTTTTTGTTATAACTAATAAAATCAATATGGCGGCTCCATGTGAGGCTTAGTCGAGTGAGATCTCTAGATAGAGTCCTAATTGAAGAATTAAACTGTGCAAAGTTAACTGACAAGAAGCCATGTAATAGAAAGGCGTTAAACGAATTGAAAAGACTAAGACCTATAGACTGAAAAGCAGAAAATAATACGTTGAAAAAAATATTATTTTGAAAAGCACGCTTCTATTTACTCGTGCACCATTAAGTAAAAAAAATTGTTTTGCAGTCAATTGTGATCCAAAATTTTTACGACTAAATAAAAGTGTGAGGCTCTAATTACAATCAATTTCTTCACACAATTTACACACACATATCAAGTGTATTTATCCCTTGTACATAAAGTGGGTCTAAATGTTAGAAAGTTAATGTAAAATAATATGAAGGAGAAAGGTTTAAAAAAATTTAAAACGAGAAAAACGAAATTAACATATGTTTTATGGAAATTAATTATGATGAGCGCCCCACCCTTTTATTTTTGATCGTAATAATTTTTGACCACATTTGGGTGCAAAAAAAACTTTCTACTTTTCAGTGCACGTGCAAATAAAAAGGTGCTTTGAATTATTTAACCGACTTCAAAAGAGGGAGGTTCTGTGTTTCAAAGTTAACCGACTGCATATACATATATAATATAATAATAATAATAATCTTTATTCAATGATAATAAACAAATATGAAGGGGGTATGTTACACAAAGAATGAAGTGAATGAAGCTGTAGGGCGATAAGTGCTGTTGCACTTGTTTCGCAAAAAGTTGCAGTTATGCTATATAAAATATGATTGATAATAAGGAATACACATAATAAAGGAATGAAAAAGTTAAATATAGAATATAAAATAATGTTAAATTATGCTATATGAAATATTGAATGTGGTTGATAATAACAAATAAGTACACATATCAAACGATTTAAAGTTTGACATATAATAAATGTATGCTATATAAGGTTTTGCTATTCGCATTACCACTTTGTGGAAATGGATTCTTACAGTCTAATATTATGGTATTCAGGGATAATGTTGTAATTTGAGTTTCTAAGTATTAATCAGTGAGGGAATTAGTAACCCATTCTGTAGGAGTTTTTCCGTGTGTTCGGTTTTTCTCAAGGTGGTTCTTCTGAATTCTTGTTCGTTGCGACTGTTTTTGGTGTTCCTTAGATGTTTGTAGCTTCTTTCATTGTGTTGTCAGCTTTATCGTTCATTTGAGTTGAGGGTAGTTGAGTGGAATCAACTTCTTCTGGTAGCTTTTCTATAGTGTTCTTTTGTTTGGAAATTGGTGTGCCTGGTTTGCTATGTGACTTTGGCTTGAGGTCGAGTTCGCTCATGTCTTCCATGTTCCCATGATCAGAGGGTGTAAATATTTGGTTATTCAGGTGAAGTTTATTGTTTCTAATGTAGCAGCTATTGTTCTTGTCTTGTTTCGCTATGTATAAGTGCTTCCTCAGGATTTTGTTTTCCGCCCTTTGTATCTCAGTAAGATCGTCCGTTATACTAATTGGAGTTCCTTTCAGATTTTTAGTGTTTCTAAAAATTGTATTTTTTTAAAAATAAGAGGTAAACTCAACTTTCACTGGACAATTATATGTTTTACCAAGAGGGTATATGTTATTCAGGTCGTTCCCAACCAGTTGAATATTCAAGAATTTTTCAGTAGTTATGTAACGTTCTTTTCTCTCCAATCCGAAAATTATTATACTGTTCTTCTTTTGATTTCTCTCCAGGAATTCTTCTGTTTTCTTCAGTTCATCGGTCTCTTTTTCTGTTTTAACAAGCCTGTGATTTATTTCTCCAAATTTTACAGATACTTTAACTTTCACTCCTTGTATTGCCAATTGTAATTCTTTGTTTCCCTTTACGATCTCATTCAGAAGTTGTTTGTTCGACATCTCTATGCCGGACATCTCTTTCGGTATATGGTCACCTTTATTTATATTATATCCGTCTCGGTAAAACAGATGTGTTTGGAATGATATGTGTTCCAGTAGGTCCCATTTGACTGTTCTTTCTTGTTTATGTTTTCACAACTGTTTCGTTTCACTTATCGCCTATTCACTCATCTGTTGAGTTTTCATAGGTTTTAACAGTTTTTGTGGTCGGAGCACCGATAGACACGTCCACTCGTATGAATGGTTTTACTTTGTATGTATGTAGGTTATGTACGTTATATTTTTGCGTTCGCGATTTTCTCATAAACTATATGACATATTTTAAATATTTTTTCACTAGGGTAATCTACATAATTATGGAAAGGTTTCAGTACATAAAAAGGTACCAGTATCTTGCAATGATATTAAAAAACAAACAGACGCTAAGAAGTTAAAAAAATTAATAAAAATGAACCGATTTCAAAAAAATAACTGAAAAGTGAAAAATAATTCACAAAAACACACAATATCCACTGGCAAATGGTCGTTTTGTTTGTTTTTTTTTTGATGACCTTTATTGGCAATATATTACAGGGTTTTTACGTTTGCTTGGCACCGACTTCCCAAATAAAGAGAATGGTTGTATTTTTGTGAATTATTTTCATATTTTTAGTTATTGTTTCAAAGTTTTTTTTTTCATTTCTTTATGATATTAATATTCTACGATTCAGTCAGAAGAACAGACTCACCGGGTACTTGGAGTTTTTCTAATCATCCCCATATTTTGATTTCACTATACACAGATACTGACATTTCCAGACATAAAGTCAGTTTATTCGGCAATAATTTTTTATTTCTGGTTACAACCGTTGACCAGATTGCCGCCAACAGTTGGAGAACTACCAAAAGAAAAAGACATTTGTCAAAAATGTAGATAGAGTTCTCAATAATTTTGAAAGGATTGTTGAGGTAATTATGTATATTTTCATTGGATAGGTACTTGAACATGACATAATTTTCGAATTACTTTCAGGAATAATCTTCCAATGTAGACTACATTGAAAATAAGAGACGTTGGACAAAAATAAATTGTTGTCCATATAGCTTTGCAGAGGTGACACATTTCCCGAATCCCAGATCGTCATGAAAATTTGTTTCTACACGAATCTTAACGTTCTAAACAAATTTAAAGAAATCCATTTTGTCACCTGAAAGCTCACATTCTCTCGAACAAAAAGTATTTTTACCTCTGAAAGTCAAGTTCCTTGAAAAATTAAAATTTTCAAGACTTTTAATTTTCATGGAATTTTTGTATAGATGTATATCTATATAAACATTCTTCCATTCCCCTAGGTGAATGGGGAACAAATCGACAATCTGAGTCCATCAGGAATGCACCCTGTATGCGATTTCACTTAACAAAGCGAAAATCAAATGATTAATTGCAAACCATTACACTCGTGAATCTCGTTGAAGTTCATAAATGAGAAAGCAATCAAATATCGAACAAATCCATTCGAATCATTTGAACCAAAAATCCTTCCGAGCGAGGCTAAAAAAACATTCCTGAAATGCGCATTATCTAGATTCCATAGGATTATAATATTATCTCTTTCATCAATACTTTGTGAGAACGTACGAAAGAAGTAGTAACGGACATTTCCAGAGCAGAATAGAAGCCGTAAATATCGTCCCAATTAAGCCGTCTCAAATCCGCCAATTCTCAATAGAATCAACCAATAATAAAAAACTCGTATTTTGATGAGAAAATCACAATCTCTGACACCAAATACAAATTTTGAATAGAATCTGATCATAATCATGAAGCTTGTCCACCATGTTGGATCCGCCTTCTTGAATTCATGAATTTTAACAATAAATCAATCTCCGCCCCATAACCCCCTCACACCAACGTTTGATAGAATCGGTCGGCATCCGAAAAGCCCCTCGACAAACGTGAATTCATGAATTTTCATGAGAGAATCATAATTTGAAAAGGGAAACATTCTCAATTGAATATTGATAGAAAGATTGTTCTGTGAATTGAAAAATCCACGATTGAAATGAAGTTATTTTTTGTGAATGCCTAACAGAAAACAACTACTTTCCCGGCTAAAGCCACGCTGGACATTGAACTTCATCTGATAGATATTCTGAAAAGGCCCTAACTCAAAAGAAAAAATCTGAAATAGAAAATTTGTATTTTCATTGAGATAGTTATTTGATTTTCTATTCCAGTCTCAATTGAGAATTCATCTTTTGCTCCGGGCAGTCTCAGTGAAGAAAAATACTCTAGGGGTCAGTATAGTAGTGACGATATAACGGGGCCAGAAAGGCAGGCTGGGTTTCGAACCTGGGTGCCGACTGCGCACTAGATGATTTCATTCTACTCAAGATAATCAATGGAACACTATATTCTATCAACAGGATAAACAGGTATATTATATTTTTGCCAAAGAAATACAGGTGGGGCGGCTGACTATATACAAAAAAAACGGGAAGGGTGTTTTAAAACAAGCGGGGTGAAATTATTACCGTAGCAACCAAAAAGCTCATGCGGGGGGTATCGTACGGAGTAGTATGCAAGCTCAAAAACGAGTGCAAAGCGACAGGTCCTTACTATTCGTAAGTGGAGCGGGTATCAAATGCAAGCTTTACGGACGGCTAAAGCGACTAATATCAGCTATCAGTTCGTGATGCTCCACGTGGAGGCTGGCTCAACCTATACCTCCTAGTTGAGCCCAGTCCTTATACTCCCACTCTATCTATTTGGCCCCCACTCATTACTACTTAAATCGTATGAAGGTGATACGCGAGAGGTGTCCACCCCCTCAGTGACCCTATCCAATATACTCCCACTCTATCTATTTGACCCTTACTCCTTCCTATTCTGGATTGCATGAAGGTGAGACGCGAGAGATGTCACTCGCCCATTTTCGGTCAAATATTTTTCACCTATTTTGCAGCATTTTAACGCGACATGGAATGTACTCTCGATATTTTTTTGAAAAATTGGAGTTAGACCGCCTATGACGCATCCAGATCTGCTGCAATAAAGTGCATTGAAAAATTCAGATCGCAATTATGCCAAAACTAATGATCCGCCAGCACTTGAGTTTTTCGTGGGGAGCCTGCACTACAACTTGAAAAGTGGCGGAGTTATAAATTTTAAAAAAAAACAGATTTCTTCCGGTTTTTCCGGTTTCTCTCCGTTACTTATAATCCGATCGAGTCGCGCTGATGCTATTTTTTGCATTTCAATTCTCTACAATTTGTCCATTGAGATTATTGAGATTACTTCATTAGTTTTCAAGTAACAAGTCGAAAACGATGAAAAAAATGCTTCCAAATGTTTATAACAAATCAAGCAATGACAGTTGCGGATAGGAAACATAATAGGACATAACTACGAACCATCTTACGTACGATGACACAGTCGGTTTCCTGGTAGTATTTTTGTCACGGAGTCAATGTAGCAGAAAAACTTTATTGATTGGCCTATTACAGATATTGAATGCTTTGACATATAATTTTATCAGGAACAACTAAGCATTTATCTCGAAGCAATCATCAATGTGAAACAGTGAGAGGACATTTATCACTTCAGAACTGATTGATTCTCTGTAGAATATTACGGCCATTTTATTATATAAAAAATAATGAGGCAAATAGTCCTCAAAATACTCGTTTGGAAATTGGGTAACGTTATTTGATGAGTCATTTCCTGATCTTCCAACTCAAATAACTGTTTTGTAACTGGGCGCCAACTAAAGTTTATGTACTATATGTGAATTTTTTGCGCATTTTAGGATTATTTTTTGTAATTATCAATATTCCCAATATATGGAAAAGGAATTTGTGGGGTAATGGACACATTATTTAATTGAAGAAAAAAGCATCCTCAAGTGGGACTCGAACCCACATCCCTATGCTTTCCGGGCATACACTCTTACCACTGAGCTATCAAGGCTATGAGAATCGACACACACTCGCGAACACTTTAATTTCTTGATTTAATGTGAATGTTGGAATGAATCGAAAATCGAACGTACTTATTCAACCCAGCATCATCGTCGAATTGACGATTTCAGTAGAAGATATCTAGGAGGATGATCTCCAACCACTGCTCAATATATTTTGAAATATTTTCGCAAAAAGCGTCTCGGATTGGGATATTATGCACGAGTAAATGAGCAATACTGAAGGCAGATGGAAATTGAAATACTGTGTACTCAGACAATTTTGTCTCCTTTACTTTATCAGTGTTTTCACAAATTCTTACAAACGTCTATAAAGTCTTCAGATTTCTTTGTTGGCACATCCGTTTCAGCATCCCTCGGATTTTCACTCTCAAATCGAAGTAACTCTCACATAATCCACTATTAGCAGGCCATTATCTGTCCACGTAGGAAACCATTCCTCTTTTTTTGCATAAAATGTCTTGACTTGGTTTCTGTTCCGGTTCTTCCAGGGTTTTTCGTGTGTCCCTGATTTGAAACCATCCGGAAAATCGGAGACTCCTCCAACTCCAACACCCAAAACTAGACGAACCTATTGGAAAACTAATTATCAATTTGGGATCACATAGCGAACACGATAGGTCTTCACATGATCAATTTTACTATCAGTGAACGAGCCAATATCGAGAGCAACAAGATGAGGTTGTAAATAAAGGAGATTTTTCCTAAAAATTCGTAATTGTAAACTTCTAATAGCTAGGAAAATAGTTGTAAGATTAAAAACGAAAAAACGTGGGGCGTATGCAATAGATAATTGATGCATGAATGGTTCACCTTAGTCACTATTGCACTCCTTACTATCATCTATTTATTTATTTACACTGTTCTACAGAAAAAGATTTCCAATTACAGAACAGGAATCGAGTAGAAAAGAAATCATAAATATTTGTTCGTGGCGTGGTAGTGTAGAATGAGTCGGTGTATCGAGATTCCCGACGGGAAATTTCACAGTTTATCTGACGTAGTGAGCATTTACATCTAATTTCATTGTTGATTATTTTGTATACCGTAATGACACTTGATTTTATTCTTATGTCCAGACTGATAAAACTGTGTTTCGACAGTAGGCTCTCATGTGACGTGCCAATTGGTGAATAAGTCTGATCTATTTCAAAACTCAAGTAAGAGAAAGCGTCTCCAGTTCATAAATGTGCACTTATAGTAGGTGTAGTAAGGGTTTCAGATAACCGATGAGCATTCAAACTTAGATCTCACAAAAGCAGAGTGAAGATTTTTATATGTGCTTGAAGTCACGGACCACTCTAATTAGAAATCCATACATATGGTTCACTGAGGCGGTTATATAATCCACGTGTTCCCTGAAAGGCAGCTCTGGGTCGAAGGTAACTCCAAAGTTCTTAGGATTGATAGTCTGTCTAGAGAATTATTATCTATCTTATAGTCAAATTTAACAGGTTCGGATCTCAGTGTGTACGACATTACGCAACATTTGGTATGATTTAACGCTAACTTATTACGATTGCATCATTGATTGACTTGGATAAGATCTTCTGATAGTTTTTTACAATCAGATATGTTAGTGATAGGAGGAAAAAATTCAAGATCATCAGCATACGCAAGAAATTTAGATTAATTATATCACCAATGTGGTGAAGATGTTAAACAACAGTAGTCCGAGGTTAGATCCTTGCGGAACACCTGATGTGGCTGAGTATTCGTTGGATCTTAATCCATTTAACTGCACATACAGCGTGTGGTCAGATAGATATGATCTAAATAATGCAAGCAGCTTACTCGATAGGCCAAAATTCAATGGTTTTTCTAGTATTAAAGTATGGTCAAGTCTATCAAATGCCTTGGTCATATCCGTGCAGATAACATCTGGCTCGAGTTTTGTTATCAATATTTTCTGCTATATGCTGTGTAACAACGGTGAGATTTGTTGTCGTTGATCGACCTTTTACGAAATCGTGCTGTTGGTCTAGAATAGAATTGTTGACGAGTTGATGAACGATTCCTTGTAACAATATTTCAAAGACCTTACAAAAATTGCCTATACCTGAAATCGCTCTGTAATTTTTTATGTCAGTCCACGTGCCTCTTTCAAAGATCGGACAGACCTTAGAGCATTTCCACATAGACCTAATACTGACGTGCTGTCTTTAACAATATATGCAGGCATATGATCTGGTCCTGTAGTGAGTTTTGCTTTAATAGATGTTAAGGCAGATAAGACTTATTTTTCTTGGAAGCTGTCTATGTTCAAATTCAAGAAGTGAGATGGGTTATTATTAATCGTGGTCTGAGATTGAAGGGTTAGAAAAGGAACTGCTAAAAAAGTCCGCAAAGCCATTTAGTACATCTTTTGTATGCGCCCCACGTTTTTTGTTTCACATCTCACAACTATTGTCATAGCCATTAAAGAATTGACAATCACACTTTCTCAGAAACAATCTATATGGGGTTGGAATAATTTATTTTATATTCGTCAGTCCGTTCTATAAACGTGGTATATTCAAAAAATATATAAATACATATTTTCTGCTTTTTAGTCTTATGTGAACATCTCAATGATATTATGGCAGACACATGTGGCAAATTTCAGTTGGTTTGAAATCGATTGCTCCTCACTATTATTTTTATTTCAGACAAACAAACAGACAGAAGACAAGAAAGCGAGATAATATTGCATTGTCATCCAGTTCTGAGCTACGTTTGAAGTTTCAAGCCTCCAGGTCAAATATCGGATACCGTGAAGTGTAAAACTATAGTATATTCGAAAAAAAAAAACATGATGATATCATACAACCTGTATCGTGTTTTCAATTACAGATTTTCCTGTCCAGAGGTGTATGATTGAAAACCAAATCAGAGACAGAAACTCCCTGTAGTTTCTTGGTCATTTGACTCACTCTGTATACACCGTTCATCATCTCGAAAATAAATGTGGATTTATTGTATCATTGTATGGTCAACAAGTTGATAACATACCCTTTCCGGTCTTTGTCATTCTTCCGATTCAACCGAATAATTCTGAGAGAGTTAGGAAGACGAATTGGGAAAATCATCCCTGTACCCTGAGAAGTTCCCTCTCTTTCGGGCTGATGTGTACTTCAGTTCGTCTTCGTCTTAGGCCAGTATATTCTGGAAAGCAGCCTAGTATCCTAGTTCAACGCACTAGCAACCCTTACTACTCCAAGTGCCATCCAGCTCTTGGCCGTCCTAGATTAGACAGTCCAGTGGCTATACATTTGTCATTATTCAAGCTAACTCCGTCAATGAAAAAAAAATTGGTGAACCTGATAATGAAGGATATATATCATTGCCATAGACGTGCCAGTTGTTTTGTCATTTACTTATTTGTAACTTCTAGGGGAAAGGTTTTAAAAAATATATCAATTTTAACTTTTACTTACTTGTTTTGGCGAACTTCCACCGAAAACGCTGATGGATTTCGAATTGATAAGACCAAAGTTCACGCCATCTACGAACAATTCAATACTATCTGAAAAATAAAACATTTTCAGGTGGGTTTTTCAGTTCGATGCAGAAATTATCTCTAAAGTGTTGGATTTCATTTTCATTCCTTTTACGCACAGAAGATGGAGTATAAGGTATACCTTTGCCACAGATCTGAGAGATTCATTATAAATGCTAATCCCATCATCTAATTGTTCGGGGTGTGTTATACGATGAGAAAAGGTCGAGGGACTACAGGTACGGATTAAAAGATACGTAAATAATCTTGTACTTTGATGTACGAATTAAAATTTGATATGACTAATTTGATTGATTTCCAACCTTTTCCCATTAGGTTCGGATTATGTTATCAATTAATTTTTCACAACATAATTAGGACATGCCCATGGTCGACAGTAACTCCCAGGTACTTGACCCGCTCTGACCATTCTATCTCCTTTCCAGAGATAGTCATTGCCTTCTCCGGGTTGTTTCTTTCACGACCCATTGAAATTGCCAGTGTTTTATCAGGATTCAGCTTCATTTTCCACTGCAGATATCACTGTTGGAGGTCGTTTAATGCATTTTGCAAATGAACGACACCCATCAAGTGGTCAGCTGCAGAGGAAAGCAAAGCAGTATCGTCAGCAAATAGGGAGATCTCCAGATGTTCGCTCCTTGGTATATCTAACGTGAGAAGGGCGTATGATACAGGAGACAGCACTGCCCCCTGAGGAACGCCAGCCTCAATTTCTCTCGACTTCGACAGCAAATTGTCGACCCCAACCTGAAATGTCCTACCTAAGAGAAACGATGCAATCCACTTTATCAAACTAAGCGACAGATAGAAGTCTATCAGCTTTGACAGTAGGCCTCCGTGCCACACTCTGTCGAAAGCTTTGCTGATATCTAGCAAACCGATGTGAGCAATATTGTTAGTATTCAGCGATGAAATTGTGTCCCCCACTAGCCTCATAACCTGAAGGTCGGTGGAGTGAGCACGTCTAAATCCAAATTGTTCATTAGGTAGGACATTTCTATCCTCCACTTCTTCGTCAAGCCTTTCCAGAACGATTTTCTCAGCCAACTTAGCTGAACTACAAAGCAGACTGATCGACCGATAATTTTTTGTCCCTGTTTGAGAATCATAACCACGATGGTATGCTCCCACCTACGGGGAAAACTCTTAAGGCGCAAAGAGTTATTAATAATATTTAATAGTGACTGCACTTGGTTATCCGGAAAAATAACTAATCATACGATAAGTAATTCCGTCGTAACCAGGCGCTTTTTTGGGATTCAATCCCCTGATATGAACCTTGAGTTCATCCAACGTAGCTGGACGAATGTCATCATGATTGGGTTCCCTAAGGGTGTAGTGGACCCGATCTTCCAACAGAAGCTCACGATCCAGATCATCGTCCGGATGTTCATTCAGCCTAAATTATTTTCCAAAATGTACATACCTTGCGTCCATCTGAGTCTATATGTATGAAAACTTTCACCGAAAGTCCCGGAAGTGCTTTTGGTAGAACTCAATTTCTCGGATCTCCCTGGCTCCCTGGTACTCAGAATTGGACCTCCAAACAAAAGAGATCCTCCAAGGTCAATACCGTCGTTTCCAGTCAATACTTTGTTGCCTCTAGCGTACGCAATAACCAATCTGTTTTGGTTATCATCTTCCAAGTATAATTCTGTAAAAATATTTAAATGCCACAAAATATCAAAATACATATTTATAACCCTATGAAAATTCTCATTGACAAAGCATGAAAAAGTGCAAACATTATGGAAATTTATATTCATAGCAAATGAAAATATAGAGTGATGCATGTATACAGGGTGGCCCAGAAAATGTACCCACTTAGCAAGAAACATACCCGGGAGGTTTATTAATGTTTAATTCTTGTACCCGTGACGACGTGCCTGAGAAAACATAATTTAGAAGTTATGGAAGTTATTGCGATGTTATTATGAGCATTGTCACTAATACAGCCCGAAAAATCATCACAGCTTCATTTCGTACCAAACAAACTTTGAGACATCATCAAACATCTTGGTGATTTATTTATAGCAACGTGTCTTATTTATATCTCTCGGATGTTCTGGTTTCGGAACATTTCAATATCATGGGGAAGTCGAGAAAACGTTTCGTGAAGAAATATGACGTAACTGATTCGTTGCGAAAACGAGTCATCAATGGAACTTGCACGTAAATTGTGGCGGTATTTCATTTATCGTTCATCGATCTCTAGTCGTGCCGGTTTCATACTACTTAGTTAGTTTTTTTAGTGATCAAATTATTCATGGTATCTATTACCTATCTATAAGAAAATCAACATGTGAAAAAAAGTTATGTATCACATCAGCATATTGCTTTCTACTAGCCGGGTGATTAATAGAATCACAATATGATTTGTTTGATATGTTTGTGGCATCAGTTTTGCCAAAAAAATGTGCGCCCTAATTCCGAGAATCAACAGGAAATATCCTTAAGACGATTGAAAACTATATATAAAGATATTTATGGTCCTAGGGATGTCTATATCATCATGTAAAATAAGGTAATACATTTGAATTGTATCACAACTCTCAACTTCAACATGGATATATAAGATCGACGCAAGCAAATACACTATGAACACTTATTATCAAACTCATGCGAGGTTATGAGAAATACTTCTGACAGCATTGTTAATGAATTATTTCAATACATATTTTTTAGGTGCAGTACGGAAAGTTGCCCCAACATTTTCGGATTGTTCATTCGATAAAATAGCCATGGAATGGTTACGACATGCAAAACAATGATAATTAAGGGAAACCACATTTTGTTTCTGTTCCATGTTTTATATATATACCGGGTGTCCCAGTTTACCTGTTCCAATGGATTATCTCAGTCATTTCTAAAGATAAAAATTTGAAAATTTCATGATCTTCAATTCGTTCAAGGAACCTTCAACTGAGAAAAACAAAAATTGAAAGTCACTTCCGGTTTGACCGGAAGTAGTAGAACTGGAAGAATTGATAATTCTTAAATAAAAACCTTAGTGTGCCATGGAAACATTTGAATACATTTGTTTATAACTTCGACAGTTAATAATTCTCAATAGTTGTGTGCGTGTTAGAGAAACCAACATTCAAGAATGAATAATCGTGAAAATGATGATAACTTCACTAATCAAGAGGAATTAGATATAATACTGATTTATGGAAAATGCAAAAATAATCGTCAGGCTGCCCTACGTGCATACAGAGAGAAATACCCTGATAGACGAATGCCAAGCGCTATGTATTTCACACGCTTGGCTTGAAATTTGGCAACAAGTGGATCATTTCATAGAAAGCGTACTGTCTTTAAAAGAAAAAATGCTACGGACGAAGAGCATACTGTTGCAGTTTTAGGAAGAGTGGTTGTTAATCCCCATATCTCTATTAGAAACATAGAACAAGAGAGCGGTTTTTCTCGTTCATCAATTCAGCGCATTCTCAAAATTGCCAAATGCAAACCATTTGAAATTCATCTGCATCAAGGATTACTACCCACAGATTACGAGAGGAGACTTGCGTTTCTTGCTTGGTTAGCTACGGCACGTGAAGATGGTATTATCAGCTCGATATTGTGGTCAGATGAGAGTCGTTTCCATAATAATGCAACTGTAAATCGACATAATTGTCATTATTGGTCGCAAAATAATCCACACTGGCTAAGACAAACTAATTTTCAAGTTATCTGGGGAGTCAATGTATGGTGCGGCATGATTGATGGATTCATTTTAGGACCAAAATTTTACGATGGTACGTTAACTGGTCGAATGTACCTAGAATTCCTTCGGGATGAACTTCCTCATTTTCTTGAAAATATTCCCTTACATATGCGTAGAAAAATGCATTTTCAACAGGATGGTGCACCCCCCACAATGCTATAGCGGTAAGGAATCATTTAAATGAAACATTTGGAGATAGATGGATCGGCACACACGGACCGATAAGATGGCCTGCAAGATCTCCAGATTTAACACCGCTGGATTTCTTCCTTTGGGGGTATTTGAAAGATCGTGTGTACCAGACTCCTCCTATTGATTTGGAAGATCTAAAAAACAAAATAAGGAATGAATGTAGAGCCCTTAATGCTGAGGTGTTGAGAAGTGTTACTTCGCGTGAACTACTCCAACGAGCTGAAAGATGTGTAGAAGCAGTTGGTCAACATTTCGAACATATGCTTTAGTTATTATATTCTTGTGCCCCCTTTCATTGTATTTTTTTTTTCTTTTACTATTCATTCTTTGTTTGATGTTGAGTAAAATACATAGTTGATATCAACTTGAGGAAGGTTTTTTTTATTGGTGACGATTATAAGTGAGAAATATTTCCTTTTCTACGTTCATGCAGAATACAAAACTTTATTTGGTGGAAAAACCGGTTCTTTATTGCACTGAGTGCATAAATTATCAATTATTATTAAAGTCAAAATCAAGATTACACAAAATATCGTAGCCTACTGCAATTCTTTAATTTAAATTTAATTTTTTCTCCATCAAATCAAATGTAAAATACAAAGTGTGATATATCGTTGGAAAGATAATTTTGAGTAAAAATGAAAAATTGCAAAAAATATACAGGGTGCTATTTGAAATAAAAAAGTCAGAGTCCTTCCGGCCAAACCGGAAGTGACTTTCAATTTTTGTTTTTCTCAGTTGGAGGTTCCTTGAACGAATTGGAAATCATAAAATTTTCAGATTTTTATCTTTCAAAATGGCTGAGATAATCCATTGGAACAGGTACACTGGGACACCCGGTATATATATATATATATATATATATATATATATATATATATATATATATATATATATATATATATTATTTCTAATTCGAGTTTACTTAAATGATGTATCCCTCCAACACATGAACATTTTTCTTGTATCATCCCTAATTAACGTTTGTTCGAAGGTTGTAAACGATGTGGTAACTTGATTACTCTCGTTTTGAACATCCATCGTCTTGACGGATTCAAAACGTTTTCACGACGTTTCGAATGCTTGTATCTGCAATCGTCTTTAGGTAAATACTGAAGACGATTGCAGATACAAGCATTCGAATTGTCGTGAAAACCTTTTAAATCCATTGAGACGATGGACGTCCGAATCGAGAGTAATCATACATCCCCGTTTAACATATAGATTCAACTGAATCACACTATTTATCAATAATTTCCTGAATCTACAGGGTGAGCAAGCCCGACAAATTTCGACTACAGATTCCTCACCCCATTTCGAGGTGAAAAGTTGTTCTCAAGGTATGTCCTAAAATGCACCAACTCTGAGATACAGGGTGTCGAAAGTACGAAAAAAATTAGGATTTAACTTGTTTTCTCCAAAATTCCTGAAGAGATTTTTTTTTAACTCAGTACACTAATCAAGGTTTCTCAACGTGCTAATTTGAAGTTATAATTTTTTATTTTCATATGTTCCTTCATATTTTCTTGGGACAAGTGAATGGACAAATGAGCTTTTGACATCAGTCGGCTCATCGATACTCAACCTTGAAGTCATAAAATTCCATGTGCCTAAAAGTAGAGGTATCCGAGATAATTGAGAAAAAGTGAAGATATGTCCTTAATAGAGACATGATTTTCTATGTGCAATAATCGCATAATGCCAATTTCTTACAACATATCGAAATATGTGCCAACCACCTGAACATTTGTTAATGTTGGGAGAATCGGAAACATAGTACGGGTGAGTCAGAATGGGACCGATAACTCCATTTTTTCATTCATCATATTATTTGATTGAATCGATGTCGCGGATTCAATGATATGTAACCATATCCTCTTGATCTGATTGTTTTGTCAGATCAACTGACAAACAAACCCAACCTCAAATTCATGATACTCCCCGTAGATAAGAGTTAAGATCTGAAATAATTTTTGCGAAAAACTGAAGATAAGTACTCCTAATTTGTTGAAGTTTATGTTGGAGTATCATTATCGAAGCCATTACTGATTGAATTATCTAGGAAAATATTATCTAATCAACATGTTTTTGATGAAGAAAAACAATTATTGTGTATTAATATCTACTTAAATGATAGAAACGGTTTAGTGGGTACACTACATGGAAACAAACAAGGCATTGAAGCAAATGTTCAAATGGACCAACATTTTGTCCAATACACAATTGGCATCTCTGTATCATCGACTGTCGCACGCTTTGGAATATTTCTGGTGTATCCTGTATTAACGTACATGCTGCAAAAATTCTTGCCGTTAAATCTTCCACAGATTCTACAAGTGTTTCATACACCAGGGAAAAGTCTAGTGAAGTTAAATCCGGAGAACGTGCAGGCCAATGTATGAAACCACGTTTACCTATCCACCGATCATGGAATGTATGATCAAGAAATTGACGAACGATTCGTTTTAAATATTAATACCATATTTTCTGACGAACCAATAGGGGTAAACCATGTTCAAGATACACTCAGCAGTTCTGACCATTCAAACGGGGAGAAAGAAGATATGGTCCAACAAAACAATTTTCGATAATTACCTCACAAATATTCACTGAGAACTTTTGTTGGTAGCCTGTTCGGAACATTCCATGCGGATTTTGTTCATTCCATAAATGGGTGTTCCTACTATTGAAAAATCCATCTCTTCTGAAACATGCCTCATCCGTGAATAGAACATATCTAGGAAACTTGTTTGCTCCTCCATACATCCTCAAAAACCATTCACAAAAAATCTACGAGGGCCATAATTACCAGCATCTAGGCCCATCACCTTCTATAGGCGAAATAGATACAATAGTTGTCCACGTGCTACCCGACTCACTGTTGATTGTGACACATAACCTATACGAGATATCCCGAGTGCTGGTAGGTGAATCTGCTGTTAATCGTTAAAGAATTTGTCCTTCCGTAAGATTATCTCTTCTTGTTCTATTCGCACCATAATGGTGTTTACTGAATTAAAAGAACCCCGTTTCTTTCAATCGTCGATGCACAGCTATGAAAGTAGTGAAATGTGGATGATGTCTGTTTGGATATCTATGTTGATATAATTCAGCAGCGGCTCTGGCATTTCCCCCTGTTGACTTGACAATTATACAAACTGTGTTGGGTTACTGTCAATTATGTCTAATGTAAGTATCGAGATATCAGTGTGTTTCTACCGAGAACAATGACAAAAGGCTACGTTTCTTTTAAGTTCCAAATTTCGTGTATGTTTTATGCGATGATCAGTGGTGAACTGAACAGCCTACACAAACAAGCATGAAAGGCTGGACTTTGCAACTAGTTATCACGAGTCGAAAGAAATCATTTAAGTAGATATTAATACACAATAATTGTTTTTCTCCATCAAAAACTTGTTGATTGGATATTTTCCTTGATAATTCAATCAGAAATGGCTTTGATAACGATACTCCAACATGAACTTCAACAAAATGAAAGTGCTTTTCTTCAGTTCTTCGCAGAGATTATTTCAGACCTTAACTCTTATCTAATTGGAGTATTATGAATTTGAGGTTGGGTTTGATTGTGAGTTGATCTGTCAAAACAATCATATGCAAGATAGTATGGTAACATATCAGTGAATCCGTGACATCGATTCGTTCAAATAATATGATGAATCAAAAAATGGAGTTTTCGGCCTCATTCTGACTCACCCGTTCTATGTTTCCCAACATTGAAATTTTTTCTGGAGGTTGTCTCTTATTCCGATATATTGTAAGAAATTAGCATTATGCGAATATAGCACATAGGAAATTATGTCTCTACTAAGGACATATCTTCAGTTTTTCTCAATTATTTCAAAAACCTCCACTTCTAGGCACATGGAATGTTATGACTTTCAGGTTGAGTATCGATGAGCCGAACTTATGTCAAACGCTCATTTATCCATTCACTTGTCCAAGAAAATATGAAGGAACATATGACCACATACCATCGTAACTACGCCACTGGTTCACGAAAATAAGAAATATAACTTCAAACTAGCACGTTGATAAACCTTGATTAGTGTACCAAGTTTCAAATTTTTTCCTTCAGGAATTTTGGAGAAAACAAATTAAATCTTAATTTTTTTCGTACTTTCGACACCCTGTATCTCAAAGGAGATTCATTTTAGAATATTCCTGAGTACAACTTTTCACCTCGAAATGAGGTGAGGAATCTGTAGTCGGAGTTTGTCGGTCTTATTCTGACTCACCCTGTATATTAAATATAATGTATTAATCAGTAAATAATTGGGGTTTGTTAATGATTATAATATTTCAAGTGAATAATTAACTTTATAAATTGTACTAGGTAGTAGATTCTACAGTTGACCAAGATCATACATACGGCTAAGCGCTCCCCTCTCTTCGCGCTCTATTGCAAGAACAGTTATTTGTATGAAATAATGCCTTAGATTGAGCTCCTAGAAATTTTTATATTCTACAACTTTTCTGAAAGCTTCAGGAGACATTCGAAGCAAAGGAAACAATATATTTACTAAAAAACAGTTTTTGTGACCTTTGACCTTTGAGTATTTTGACTCGCGTACACGAGATGCTATGAGCCTTTTCTCACCTCATTTGAGTGACGTGAATGTTTCTTACCCCGTTTGTAGAAACAAGCCGACGGAAGTCCACACTGCAATAAAATTATAAAATGTTTTTTTTTTATTTTTTTGATGTTCTGGTTCCCACGAAAAGGGATATCCTGTAATGTTCAGAGAACATCGTGGGAACCAAGGGAAAGAAGGTAGGAGTTGGTGTTCTTCTTAAATTTCTGGAGGTTGTATGCCTCGGGAAACACCTCCCTAGGCAATGAGTTCCAAAGCCTCGCTGTTCGTTGGATGAACGAGTCTTTGGAAAGTGATGTTCTGCAGGTCTCCAAAGTGACCACGAAGGGGTGTGATGACTGAACTTGACGGGTTAGTCTCGAAGAGACTGCTAAAGCAGGAAAGATTGTTGATATTTCAGAAGAGCATCGCCCATGAAAATATCTATAAAATAGAGACAAATCGCCAACTTTTCTACGGTGTTCCAGACAAGTGAGCGAGTTTGTAAGCGAGGCATCACCGACGAGACGAATTGCCCTTTTTTGGACAGAATCCAATAGCCTCAGGATATGTTTAGGTGCCGCGCTCCAAATATGGGAACAGTATTCCAGGACAGGTCGGATCTGTGCCTTATAGATCATAAGCAGCTGGGTGGGGGTGAAATAGCTCTTGGCACGAAACAAAAAACCAAGTTTTTGGGATGCACTTTTGGCAATGGACCTCACGTGATTTTCCCAGGAAAGGTTATTGCTGATAGTAATACCAAGCATCGATATGGATGACTTCAGTGGTATGGTTACTCCTGACAAAGTTATGTTAGGCACAGTGAGATCGACTTTTCTAGAGAAAAGACATGCTTGTGTTTTGTTTGCATTGAATTCTACCAAGTTATTAGATCCCCACTCGAGAATTGTTGCTAAGTCCATATTTATATTATTAACATTTCTTCCTCGTTCATTTCTGGTTTCACGGGCTGATATAGGGGCCCTGGAAGAGAAAGCGGTATGGAGGGTACTATCATCGGCAAAGCTGTGTAATGGACATGAAGTTGCTTTCAACAGGTCGTTGATGTGAAGTAGAAATAGTGTTGGTGCGAGAATAGATCCTTGCGGAACACCAGCATTTATGAGTAGAGTGTCAGATGAAACTCCATCGACCACTACATGGAGAGACCTGTTTGAGAGAAAGCTAGCAAGCAGAGAACACAGCTGAGGGGGCAAGCCATAAGACGGAAGCTTGGCGAGGAGTCCCTGGTGCCAAACTCGATCGAACGCCTTGGAGATATCTAATGCCACAGCTGAAGTTTCTCCATACTTTTCAATAGATAGCTGCCATATATGTGAGACGTAAGCGAGCAGGTCACCAGTTGATCTCTGATGGCGGAAGCCATATTGCCTATCGTTGACAATACCTGAGTCTTCCAGATATTTCATGAGCTCGATGTTGATGGCTTTTTCCATGACCTTTGAAATAATAGATAGCAGTGCGATAGGTCTGTAGTTGCTAGGTAGGGCCTTTTTGCCTTTTTTAGGGACTGGCTGTACTCTTGCAATTTTCCAATTGGACGGAAATACCCCCAAATTGTAAGAGTGGTTGAACAACTTGCAAAGAACAGGTGTTAGTTCGGGGCAATTTCTTGAGAACAATCGGCGGGATTCCGTCAGATCCACAGGCTTTGTTGGTGTTGAGACCCAGCAAAATCTTTCTGATAGTACGTTGGCGAAAGGTGATATCGGGCATGTGACTGTCAATAGGTGTAATGTTCGGGGTTGTTTTCCGATGAATCCAGAGTGGAATTTCCAGCAAATAGGTGCGCAAAGATATTGGCTTTTTCCTGGGCAGTCGTTGCTAGTGTTCCATCTTCTTTGGTTAGAGGAGGAAATGAGCTGTAAGTGAAGTTTCTTCCCACAGCTTTGGCGAAAGACCAAAATGAACGGGATCCGTTAGGACATTCAGCAAGTTTTGATCTTATTTTGGCATTGTGGGCATCTTTTGAGCATTCTATTGTCTCTTTGCATATGCCTCTAGCCTCGACATATGCTGCTCTGGTCTCAGGGCCCGGATTTTTCAGCCATCGATGGTATGCTGCCTGTTTGGAAGCCACAGCTCTAGAGCAGTTTCTGTTAAACCAGGTCTTATCGGATGATGTTCTTCTTTCGGTATTCGGTATGTAGGTTTGCATCCCCAACATGATGATTTCAGAAATTGTCTCAGCACATCGTGTTGGATCTACTGAAGAGAAACGAACTCTCTTCCATGGAAACGCTGAGAAAAACATACGAAGACCTTCCCAGTCGGCCGAATTGTAATGCCACATGAGACGGGGTGGTATTGTGCAGCTCGATGGTAAATGGAAAGAGCATGTTGTGGAGATGAGGGTGTGATCAGAGTTTCCAAGTGGGGCACAAACTTCTATTCTATACGGGTCAGGATTGGTGGTGAGGAAAAGATCTAGTGTATTGGCAGACTGGTTGTTGACATCAGGGATGCGGGTTGGTAGCTCTACCAGTTGTTCTAGACCATGAGTGATGGCGAAGGCCTCGGCTTGACGACCCGCATCATCTGTTTTGTTAGAGAATTTGAGCCAGGCAGCGTTATGTACATTAAAGTCTCCCATGATTATGGTTTCAGCTGTTGGATGGTTCTCCTGAATGTAGTCCAGTTTGAGTGATAAAAACTCAAAGAGGTCGTTATATGAAGGTTCATTAGGTGGAAGGTAAAGGCAGCAGAGGAACTTAGTCAGTTTGGTATCAGATAGCTTGAACCACATCACATCAAAGTCTTTCGGTTCCAAACTCTCTTCACGCTGGCATGAAAGGTTAGCCTTAGCGTAAAGGCAGACTCCACCTTTGAACCTGAATCGAGAATGGAGTTCGTAACCAGGACAAAGCATATGGGCCTTGTTGGTGGACGAGTTTACTTGTGTTTCTGTTAGAGCCAGAATATCCGGTTTTTTCGTGTGTAGGTGATGGTGGACGTCATTGATGTTCTTGTTGAGTCCGCGGATGTTGCAAAAATTAATCTTTAATGTTGAGTCCCCTCGAGTACCTCTCGCCCGGAAATCCGAAAGAGGTATTTTGCTTCCGGAGTGTTTTACTCTAGGAGACTTCATCATTATTACTATTATCCTGAAAATGAAGGAGGAATTGGGGAAAAGGAAAGAGGGAGACCGGAAAGTATCGACCGAACACTGAAACATGGAATGATCCATTTCACTGCACACAAAGTCGATATGGTGGTATTTCACCGGGCGATGAGACCATCTTCCACCTACGGTTATCCTTTTAGTCGCCTCTTACGACAGGCAGGATTTACCATGGGACTATTCTAAAGCCGACCCCATACAGCTGAATGCAATATAATACTATAAATGGCACAACAAACGTATTCGGATGACCTCTCTGTTTCCATTCGAGTTCTATTCAAATGGTCTATAAATACTTGAGTTGAACTGGATCACACCCAATACCTAAAGTAGCCTTTCAGTTTCGATGAATTAATTTCATACATAAAAACATACCTGGATACAACCAATCGCCAGTTGGTAGCTTAGCTTTGATTTCTATATCTGCATAGGAGAATAACAGTTTTGAAACAATTCTTCCAGAAACGATTGGATTCTGCATCAAAAATTTCTCATGTAGGCATTCAGGACTTCCCTTATTTGGTCTCGTGCACCTGGTGTTTGGAAGGAACGTTTAATATAGTCGGAATATACAGTGAGCACGATATGTAACGAATAAATTCATTTTCTACGTTATTAGCAATTTTCAAGAAAAAACTCTGAAACTCGCCTATTTATGTTTTTGAAAAAAATTCCGCCCTCCTTCACCCCTTCAACGTAACAACCAACCCCCAATTTTTTTAAAAGAAATAGGGGATCAAGTGATACCTCATTTGGAAAAATACTCAATTGTCTATACAGCCATATCTATTTTTTTGAATTTCGTTTATGCGTCATGAAAAAAAAATTGTGTTATTCAAATCATTTATTATAACATGTATAATCAAATGTGCTAGTAACAAATTTATGATGAAATATTTCAGACCAAATGTTCAAACTGAAAGCCGTTTGTTTCTTGACAATAATAAAGGCGTTGCTGAAAGTTATCGACAACATCTTAAATTGTTTCGAGAGTGATATGTTCTATTTCTTCTCTAATTCTGATTTTAAAACTTTCAATATTGTTTGGTCTATTGACGTATACTTTGGATTTCAGGTAACCCCACATAAAGTAGTCAAGCGGTGTCAGGTCGGGAGAATGGGCTGGCCACTACCAATCCATCTGTAGGGAAAAACATAATTCAGATATACATGAACTTCAACTACAAAATGTGGTGGAGCACCATCTTGCTGGCAGCAGATATTCCTATATTAGTCTAGTCAACATGAGCCTTTTAGGTAAGAATTTTTTATTCGCCTCGGAAAATTATGATCGAGGTGTCAATCGATTCGTCATCGCATCTAGAAACTTTTTGAGAAATTTGGAGTGGCGCTTGCAAAAATTACAAAAGTAATAAACAATTTAGTAAAAAAAAAGGGTTTGGTTTTTTGCGAATATCTCAAAAAAAGTTCAAAATTTTTCAAATTTGAAAAATATCCAAAATGAAGAAGGAATTTCCTGAAAAAACGTCCTACCTTTCGGAACTCTAGGACCAATATTTATAATTTTTCTAGAGGGTTGAAAATACGGCCGAAAACGGGAACTGTCGCTTGCGTAAGCTCCGCCCATTTCGGACCTTTGATAAAAAAATATTATTTAAATGAATAATGATTTTGAAAAACAAGTGGTAAAGAAATTGTTAATGAACAAATGCGTTTTTAAGCAATAATTTTTTTTTTTTCAAGAAACGGCTCTTTTTTCATAATTTTTATCAAAGATTATGTTGACAAAAAAAATTTTTTGATTATCTTATAAACAACGCATTTGTTTATAACAATTTTTAAAAATATGGGATAAAAATTAAAAATCATTTTCAAGTAGCTTATGATCATAAGAAAACGGACCAATAGCAATATTATAAAAAAAAAATTTTTTTCAATGTTTAATCGAGGTTGATAATTTTTAACTTAAGTAAATTGTTAATAACAAAGTGAAAATTAACAATTTTTTCATTTTTCCAACGGGAATCTATTCCTTTTTAAATCCATAAAGGAAAAAATCCCAGATTTATAGTTTTAAATTATTTTAATTTTAAAAAATTTAGTAATATAAAAGAAAAGATTGGAGTTTCTTTTATTTTATTATGTAGGTGCCTGAATTTTTTAAGTTCCTAATTTCCATATTCAATAAGTTCAAATAATATTTTTTTATTAAAGGTCCGAAGTGGGCGGAGCTTACGCAAGCGAGAGTTCCCGTTTTCGGCCGTATTTTCAACCCTCTAGAAAAGTTATATATATTGGTCCTAGAGTTCCGAGAGGTAGGACTTTTTTCTGAAAAATTCCTTTTTTTTGGATCTTTTTTCTAATTTCAAAAATTTTAATTTTTTTTTTGAGATATTCGCAAACAACCAAACACCTTTTTTTTACTAAATTTTTTATTACTTTTGTAATTTTTGCAATCGCCACTCCAAATTTTTGAAAAAGTTTCTAGGTGCGATGTCGAATCGAATGACACCCCGATCATAATTTTCCGAGGCGAATAAGAAATTTTGAGCTAAAAGGCACATGTTGACTAGAGTATATATTTGATACGGATTATCATTATCTGGAACAAGTCTTTTCAGCGTTGGAACTGAAAAATTATTCAAAAACTCCAATAAACTTTCACCGTTTAATGTTTTGTTAAAACATATGGTCCAATTATTTGATTATTTACAATCCCTGCACAAACATTAACTTTTCTGGGGTATTGAGTATTGGCCCTGATCATCCAATGGGGATTTTCTTGGCTTCAATATCAACAGTGATGTCTGTTGACGGTTCCATTCGAGAAAAAAAGTATCGTCGGAAAACAATATATTTTTTTTTAAAAGATTGATTTTGCAGGCACCTGACTCCTATTATTTCGCAAAACTCAATTCTCCGATCTGGATCGTCTTCGTTGAGTTCATGTACAAATTGTACTTTATGAGGGTGGTACTTTTCACTTTCGAAAACACGCAATATCGAACTTTGACTTATTTCGTAACCGGCGGCCAGTAGTCGGGTAGGTTTATGTGGATTATCCTCGATGTACACCAAAATTTCCAATTTCTTTCCATCGTCAATCACTAAACTCCTGCCTGGTTTTGAAATATCTTTGACAGTCCCAAATTCACGAAATTCAGGATATTTATAATTAAACATTTCACGTACATTCTTCTGGGTTTTAGTTTTGTCACCACATTCTAGTATTATTTACACTTCTATTCTTCGACGTTCAGTCAAATGAGACATTGCTAGAACTATCAGCCTATAGTATGAAAATGATACTGAACAAGAAACATAAACCACAACTGAAAAACTCCAAGTTCACAGAGAACATACAATTATTCACTCAACTGTCACGTCTGACAAACAGTTGGTGAATAAACCAAAAAAAAATTAAGGTGCATTGAATATACAGCTAATCTAATAGTACCTATACGTGATACCTTTTGACATTTACAAAAAAAAAAATATGACGCATTGAGGAAATTCAAAAAAATAGATATGGCTGAATAGACAATTGAATGCCCTTCAAAATGACCCCCTCTTTCATTTGAAACAATTGGGGTTGGGCAGTGGAGGTGGCTGTCACGTTGAGGGAGGTGGAAGGGGGGTATTTTTTTTTATTTAAAAATCGATGTGTTTCGGGGTTTTTCTTGAAAATGGCTAATAACGTAGAAAATGAATCTATCCGTTACATATGGTGCTCACTGTATATATATATATATATATATATATTTATGTATATATAAATATATATATATATATATATATATATATATATATATATAGAAAGAGAGAGAGAGAGAAGACAGAGAGAAAGAGAAATTTGTTACGAATCCAAGAAAGCCACACTATTTAGCAAGTCTACTGATGGTTAATTAATATTCTAATGAAACATTGCTCATAACCCAACATCCTTCGTTTCTTATTCTCCTTTATCGAATTATTATGTCATAATTATACCTGTTGAACCATTCCTGATGAAAACCCTATAGTCAATTATTGAACCTTAACCCAAGATTGCCAGAGTATATATATATATATATATATATATATATATATGTATAAACAGTTCGTTGTTCCCTCCGGGAGAAAGTTCAGGCGGACTAACCTCCGGGGTATCGGTTTGAATTATGTCAAAAAAAAATCATATATGTGGTGAGGGGGACATATTGCATAGGTTTATCAAGAGAGGGGTAACGATTTCTGACCCAAAATTTATATATGCATATATATTATTTTCATCTGAAAAACAATGCGTTGTTCCCTCCGAGTGATATATGCAAATGAAGATTCGATAACTTAGTTACCTCCAGTTATATTGCCATTCATTGGGGGGTAGTATGTTCTATTTCATAAGCTTTTATTCAGTTTCACTTATTAGTTAGTTCAATTGTTTGTTTGGGTCAAATCTTTTAAGTGAATTTTGACTGACTTCTAGTCGTCCGATTATTTCGAAATTTGATGAGTGCTCATAATTCCGTGACAATGCATTATGGAACTTTTGTTAGAGAAAAAACAAAATGGCGGCTCTAAGATGGCGGATGACATTTATAATTATGGCCAGATTTGATTCAAACTTGATATGTGGGGTTTTCAAGGTCGGAGATTATGAATTTTTGTCAAAATTCATAAATTTAAGATGGCGGCTCCAAGATGGTGGACGAGTTTTGTGATTATGTTTCAATTCGGTTCAAAATTGATATGTCGGGGTTTTCGGGGTCGTAGATGATGTAATTTCTGTCAAAATTCATAAATTTAAGATGGCAGCCCCAATACTGAGAACGGGTTTAGTGATCATGGTCCTATTCGATTCAAAATTGGTAAGCGGGGGTTTTTGGGATAGGAGATTATGAATTTTTTGTCAACATTTATGAATTCAGGATGTCGGCCCCAAGATGGAGGAAGACTTTTCTGATTATGGTAATCTTTTATTCAAAATTGGTATGTAGGGTTTTCAGGTTGGGAGATTATGAATTTTTTGTCAAAATCTATAAATTCAAGATGGCGACTTCAGGATGGCAAACGAGTTTTGTGTTTATGGTCAGATTCTATTCAAAATTGGTGTGTGGGGTCGAGATCATCATTTCTTTCAGCTCCAAACTTACAGGGAAGAGACCTTGTAATAACGATGCTCTATTGGAAATCAACGGATTAAGGCAAACTAACTAAAAAGCAAAAAATAAAATAACTTATAAGAAACCTTTCTAAAGACAAGCTTTTATTTAAGCTGACAATGATTTAATTGTTTTTTGTTGAATTATTTGTGTTTGAGAAGCTTGTCGCGCGAATTGTAATAAAATTAATACTTCGACAAGTTGTCATTCACCAACCAATCACTGCCGAATCAAATTAATTGGTACCTATTTTTATGAACACTTCGTGCGACAAGCTTTTTGAAACCAAATAATTCAACAAAAAAATAATTAAATCATTGTCAGCGATGACATAAACTCATTTTATAAGTTTCAGTACACGGCTTATATAAAAAGGATTTTTTTCAATATACTTACCTAAATATATTCTAGTTAAATAACCATTATCATATTATTATTTTCCCACTGATTGGCAATGGAATAAAGTGGACGATTTAATTTTTAATCTCATTTAATAACAAATTTTGAATAAAGTTCAAACTTTCACAAATTTGAAATAGTTCAACAAAAACGCAGACCCTGCTGTACTGTTGCTTTTATTACAGTTATTTAGTCTAATAAAAACATGCTTCTTGATTGTTGAAACTTCTTTGGCAGACCAAGTTGAATCGGAAAGTTGAATAAATACACCACGCATGAAAATTTAATGTGTGCAATTTGTAATAGGATTTGAATTTTATTCAAGTATAACTTCCATTCTCTAACGATCAACATTAATGCTCTTTTTTACATGTATAATAATTATCATATTGCATTAACACTCATATTCAGACTTTCCAGAGAATTTCCAAAAAAATACAACTCGCATGACAACGTTAGAAATAAGTACGCTCATTTTCAAAAATCGAGAAGAGTAGGTAATTAGAAATTACAAATTAGTAAAAATATGGGTGTTATAGTCATCAATGGGTGTGAAGCCACATCTACAAGAACACTGAGAAAAATAAAATCTCGATTTTTTCCTTTTCCGTTTTTTTACATGGATTTTTATTCAGTTAGGGACGTGAATATACTATCATTTCCAGTTTTAACTGGAGGTGAGAAAATTTGATCATCTTGATGAATAAGTTCGATTTGAGGAAGTGGAATAGTGGTGAGGTTATTTGAAAAAATCACAGACGCCACAAATGACTTTGTACACCGATGTGCTTGGCATATGTCATTGTTGTTGGCCTTTTCCTCATTTTTCACATGGCGCCAGAACTTTCCAGGCTGTCAAAGTGGGTTAAATGGGGGTTGATATAATTTGAAAATACACAGATGCCGCAAATGGCTTTCTACAACTTTTGCACATAATTGGAGTTGTACACCGGTGCCACGTTATAGTTTGCCACACTCGCAAATGAGGTGGAACAAGGGAGTGGGAGTTGTTCAGGTATTTATTGAATAATATATGATACAAAATACCTAAAACAAATTGATGACGTAACTAGTTTAAGTCGATATATATTAAATTGCTTCAATATAAAATAAAAATATTCTGGCATTCCATCAGAGACGAAAAGAAGACCGATAACAAATAAATATTAAAAGCAGAAAGGTTTACAAAGCCATTTGTGGCCTTTGTGAATTTTAAAAATATATCAACCACCGTTTTCACCCCTTCGACGGCCTGGCAAATTCTGGCGTGATGAAGAGAAGACCAATATCAATATTGTATATCAAGCACGAAGGTGTATAAAGCCATTTGTGGCCCCTGTGAATTTTCAAAATATAACAACTCCCATCCCCCCCCTTTGGCGGCCTGCAAGCAACATCGGGTGCGTTTAGTACTTGGACCCAACAAGGAAGGTGCGAGTTAAAACTCCCCAACAACTGTAGCGTAGTAGCTTATTTGCAGCTGCAGGCGTCTTATCAGAAAGAGCCCGAGATAAGACGATAGATATGCCGTCCTTCGGAGGGGACGTTATAGATATTGAGCTCGTTAAGGAACCCTACCTCTGAAATAACAGAGGATTCGACAAAATTTCCCGTTGGGGGGAGTGTGCTCACCGGCATCGGTGTTTAGCCCTGGTCGCAGAAATAGGCCGACGTTAAATAAAGCAATAAAAAAATAGCAGAAAGATGTACAAAGCCATTTTCAAATTATATCAACCCTTGTTTTCACCCCCTTTGGCGGCGTGGCAAATTCTGGCGCCATATTAGTGATGAAGAAACACTTATAACAATAACATATAAGGAGAAAAGGTGTACAAAGCCATTTGGGCGTCGGTGAATTATTTGAAATAACTTCACCACCATTCCACTTCTAAAATTGAACTTATTCATCGGTCTGAAAAAAATTCCTCACTCTCAGTTGAAACTGGAAATCTCAGTATATTCACGCCCCCAACTGAATAAAAACCTATGTGAAAAAACGGAAAACGAGAAAGTAAAATAATCGATATTTTATTTTTCTCAGTGTACTTGTGGATGTGGCTAACTTCGGATCCGTCATCATTATCCAGAAACGTACTGTAAAACCATAGTAAACAACTATTAGGACTGTTCCCATTCACAATATCAAAAACAACTAATGAGATTCACTGACAGGAGATCATATTAACTAAAATCACCCAACTACCAAAAAAAATATTTAACTCTCAAGTGTGTTCAAATGAAGGATTGTTTCAATTCTTATATATATTTTTTATCCAAACCTTTCAGTGATTTCGATAATATAACTAATTTTACCGTTTAAAAATTATTCTCTTAAATAAATTGTTGTTTATAGTTACATGAATTGGTTTTTCTCGTAAGTAAGATGCAAATGAATAAAGTTGATTTTTTTATGCGAACGTCAAACTAAAAAATATCAAGAGACTAGATTTGCTCGTAAAGGAATGAGGATTTCTCTTTAAAATGATTCAGTGAAAATTTCGCATGAACGCCACTGGCAAGAATAAAAAATCATGTCGTACAGCAGAAAATGCCTTTTGAAGCATAGAAGATGCGTACACGTTCCACAAAAATATCTAACGTCATACCAAAGTTATAAAAATTATTTTCTTAAAACAAAAGTTAAGACCTTCAGGACATATGTTCATATGAAGTTTTTTTCTCAAAATTACCAAACGAATAACCTTCTTCAATATAAGCATGTTATTAGGATACACCCTGTATATAAATTATTTCCTTCGAATGATAGCCAATACACTTACTCAACAGTTTACGTGAAGGAATACCAAGCATTCTGATAAAACACATATCCAAATTTTGAATAGATTCTGACCATAAATCACATAACTCAAATTGTTGAATTTTGCATGGTTAAAATTCCCCCCCCCAAAATTACTACATTTCAACCATAATAAAAATAACTCTTACATTAAATTTCAATGTTTGATAAAAAAACTTATGAATTCCAACCACAAAAACACCATACTTATTACCGAAATTGAACAAAATCCAGCCGAAAATCACAAAATCAGAAATATAACCTAAATTTCCTCGGAAGAAATAAGCGCAATCCAGAACGGGAAAAACTGTATTTCACATATTTTATGTGCTAAGGAGTAAGGAGGGAAGTACGTGTGGCAATTTGCGCTTCAGAAAAGCGACACTAGCGCTGGTGGCAAATTGCTCAACTCAGCGACTGAATCTAAGGTTATACATCACTCGGAATGACCTCCATGCATTTTTTCGCAGATGGATAGAGATGGCATAGTAATCACCAGTAGTGAAAGATTATGTGAGATTCGTAGTTACCTCCGATATCGGAGGTAAGAAAGGTATATATGAGGGAAGTACGTTCGGTATATATGTATTTTGGAGGTAGCAACGAGGGGTGAATAGGTATATATATATACAGGGTGAGTCAGAATAAGACCGACAAACTCCGACTACATATTCCTCACCTCATTTCGAAGTGAAGAGTTGCTATCAAGTTATGTCCTAAGATGCATCCTATCTGAGATACAGGGTGTGAAAAATACGAAACAAATCAGGATTTAATTTGTTTTCGCCAAAATTCCTGAAGGAAAAAATTCTCAACTTGGTACACTTATCAAGGTTTATCAACGTGATACTTTGAAGTTATAATTTTTTATTTTCGTAAACCAGTTGCGTAGTTACGATGGTGTGTGGTCATATGTTCCTTCATATTTTCTTGGGACAAGTGAATGGACAAGTGAGCATTTGACATCAGTTCGGCTCATCGATACTCAACCTGAAAGTCATTTCATTCCATGGGCCTAAAAGAAGAGGTTTCTGAGGTAATTGAGAAAAACTGAAGATATGTCCTTAGAAAAGACATAATTTTCTATATGCAATAATCGCATAATGCTTATTTCTTACAACATATCGGAATATGTTTCAACCTCCTGAACATTTTTTATGTTGGGAGTTTCGGAAACATAGTACGGGTGAGTCAGAATGAGACCGATAAATTCATTTTTTCATTCATCATATTATTTGATCGAATCGATGTCGTGGATTCACTGATATGTAACCATACATTCTTGCATATGATTGTTTTGCCAGATCAACTGACAAACAAACCCAACCTCAAATTCATAATACTCCAATCAGATGAGAGTTAATGTTTGAAATAATTTTTGCGAATCGTTCGTCAATTTCTTGATCAAACATTCCATGATCGGTGGATAGGTAGACGTGGTCCCATACATTGGCCTGCACGTTCTCCGGATTAAACTTCACTGAACTTTTTTAATGGGGATACCTCAAATCCCTAGTGTATGGAACACCTGTAGAATCTGCGGAAGATTCAACGGCAAGAATTTCAGCAGCATGTACGTTAATACAGGATACACCAGGAATATTCCAAAGCGTGCGACAGTCGATGATACGGAGATGAATTGTGTATTGAACAAAATGGTGGTCCATTTGAACATTTGTTTTAATGCCTTGTTTGTTCGTATGTAGTGTACCCACTAAACCGTTTCTATTTTCTATGTAGATATTAATACATAAAAATTGTTTGTCCTCATCAAAAACATGTTAATTGGTATAATATTTTCCTAGATCATTCAATCAGAAATAGCTTTGATAATGATACTCCAACAAAAACAAATTTAGAGTACTTATCTTCAGTTTTTCGCAAAAATTATTTCAGACCTTAACTCTTATCTATCATAATACCACACGTATTATGAATTTGAGGTTGGGTTTGTTTGTCAGTTGATCTGTCAAAACAATCATATGCAAGAAAGAATGGTAACATATCAGTGAATTAGCGACATCGATTCGATCAAATAATATGATGAATGAAAAAATGGAGTTATCGGTCACATTCTGACTCACCCGTACTATGTTTCAGATTCTCCCAGCATTAAAAAAAAGTTCACGAGGTGGACACATATTCCGATATGTAGTAAGAAATCAGCATTATGCGATTATTGCACAAAGGAAATATTGTCATATACATACCATCGTAACTACGCCACTGGTTCAGGAAAATAATAAATTATAACTTCAAATCAGCACGTTGATAAACCTCGATTGGTGTACCAAGTTTCAAATTTTTTCCTTCAGGAATTTTAGAGAAAACAAATTAAATCTTAAATTTTTTCGTACTTTCGACACCCTGTATCTCAGAGGGGATGCATTTGAAGACATACCTTGATGGCAACTTTTCACCTCTAAATGAGGTGAGGAATCTGTAGTCGGAGTTTATCGGTCTTAATCTGATTCACCCTGTATATATATATATATATATATATATATATATATATATATATATATATATATATATATATATATATATATATATATATATGTAGGTGGCGATATTTTTAATTCTTTCAGTTCATCATGTTTTTATTAATTATGTTGGTTGTGTTATTTTCATTATTATTCCTTGCAGTATGTTGAAATTTCACCCAGTATTGTATTTTCGGCATTCGGTAGGAATCGCCTTAGCTGGGGTTGGTTTTTTGAGGGAATCAAGTAATAATATACTTCTGACGTTGACGCGATATTTCAAGAAAGTAGAAGTTTTTCTTGGGAATATCAATTTAGAAAAGAGACGAAAAGAAGTAGTATTGAGAGTCGAGCCGCGACGGATATACAAAGATTCCAAGAAACCAAAAGGGTTCAAACGTATTAAATAGGTACCCTATGGGGGGATTGGCGCGGTGGGTTAGCGTCCGACTCATGATCGAAAGGTCGTGAGTTCGATTCTCGGCCAGGGCAGAAATTTTTCTATTTAATTAGAGAGAATTAAATGTTAAATTTCGTAGCCGGGCCGAGGATGGTCCTCGACGATTCGCTGTTGCGTTCAAATTAACAGTGCTGCCCTAGGTGGCGTATGGGTTAGTAACAAGGCCTACCTAGAACACTGTGTGAATGATACATTCTATGTTTTAATAATATTCAACTTGTGTCTGGCCAAATGACGAAAAAAAAGGTCCGAATATGATGACGTACAAACTTGGAGTAAGTTAGTGTTCATGTGATTCATTTTTTGAATAAACTTGTTCATTCACCCCTGGGATTATCATTCTCCTAGACAAAGAAATAAAAACCTGTATATATATATATATATATATATATATATAAATTTAATTGACATAGCCCTCAATGAGAAGTGTCAACCGTAGACACGTGTTTCGGGCTCTCGGCCATCATCAGTACTGTGAAGAAGTGCAAGGATGAACAACACTTGGTAGAAAACTACAAATCAACGGAGTCAACAAACAGAAACCAGCCGCACATTTGTGGTTTCGGTTAGCAGACGCTGCATTCCAGGGCAACAACACACGTCACCACGAGGCAGCTATAGCTACCTACGTGACATCCGAGTCCAGGATTAACGAGATGAAAGGGAGAAATATCGAGGAATTGTTAAACAAAATAGAAGAAATTTAATGGACATAGCCCTAAAGAAGTGTCAACCATAAACACGTGTTTCGGGCTCTCGGCCCTCATCAGTACGGTGAGGAAGTGCAAGGATGAACAACAGTTGGTAGAAAACGACAAATCACGGAGTCAACAAACAGAAGCCAGCCGCACATTTGTGGTTCCGGTTAGCAGACCCTGCATTCCAGGGCAACAACCAACGTTCATCTCTGCACTTCTTCACCGTACTGATGAGGGCCGAGAGCCCAAAACACGTGTCTACGGTTATGTCCATCAAATTTCTTCCATTTTGTTTAACAGTCCCCTCGATATTCCCCCCTATCATTTATATATAAATATATATATATATATATATATATATATATATATATATATATATATATATATATATATATATATATATATATATATATAAATGTATATATATATATATTTATATATAAATAACTATGAATTTGAAATAAACTTAGTAGAAAGGATATTCCTTGAGGTTGCAGTCAAATTGAATGGCCAGTGAAAAAAGAAATACTCTTTCTTATTTTGTCAAGCTTTCGAAAATGTTTATTTTCATTATCAAGACAGTAAGGTGAGGTTAAGTGAAGACAGCGATCTAATCACCATTGTGTGATTGAGTATCTTTTCAAAATCATATCACTATGAAGCACTACTAGTAATATATATAAAAATTAAACAATTGTAAAAGCAAATATTGTTTAGGAACATAATTAGAACAATTCAAATTTGACAGGAGAAATACCACATGGTTTGAAGCATGACTCTTGGTGGGTATATATAGTGAGAATATATATATATATATATATATATATATATATATATATATATATATATATATATATATATATATATTTTATGTAATAATGATATAACAAATATTTTTGTTATTATTTCACCCCACGTTGGGCGCCATTATTAAATGTTGATATAACAAATTATTTTGTTATTATTTCGCCCCACACTTTGGGTGCCAAATTATTATATAATGATATTTTGCAAATATAAATGATTGTTGTTATAATATGAAAATTGCTAATAATTTTCGCAATATTTTGTGAGCCAAATTGTTATGATATAGATAAGTATTTTTGCCCTGTATAATATTTTGTATGATGTAATAATAATTGCTAGCTAACGTCACTGTTCTCTCGTCACGTTGCTGCCAATTGTTATCACTTTCCTTATCACAGGTAAACTTAGTTGGGACGCCCCTTGTCTCAGATAGCCGGTTCAGGCAATTGAGCCACTAGCCACTGCTTGATGTCAATTTCTATTCAGTGTTTATAAATACGATTGCTGATAATTGTGGAAAATAAGCAACAAAGTATCAAAAGCAATTATTTCCTTTATTCGGAAACTTAAATTTACCTGGCCTACGAAAGATAACTTATTCTATGGTCAATATACAAATTTCATGGATAATCATGAGAAACAGGTCATGGATAAATAGACACAACCTCAGTTTTACCTTGAACGGAAAATTGCTTCAATAGTTCAAAATCAAAAAGAAATAAAGTTCCTCTGATGGAATATTAGTTATTAGTGAAATTGTTCAGTTCGGATGTGCACTAGGGAAAATTTATACCTGTCTGGGAAATGTCGTGTTCAATACACACTCAGCTTTTGGATCCCCTTCCTCGCTGCTCTCAAAACCCAATACCAAATAGAGGAACCATACCAATCCAAATATCAGCTTGAATACTTGTATAGGTGTACAAAAAAAGGTAATGTTGGTTTTCTACTTATAATGTTGAAATTATTCAATTTTTTCTTTCTCCAAAATATAACGTGGCATTCGTTTTAAATTTTTTTCGATCTCTTTCTGTGGCTTTGTTTGTTGTCACCTGGATACCAATTTTGTTCCTTCCTCCGATTCAATTTTTTGAATTGCGCACTATATTTCATTTTTTCACTGTTTGGGATTTGTCATAACATACATAAAACTATTTTTCCATTCTTATTAACTATGTACAAATTTCAGTAATAATTGCCTCTGACCCTCTCGTTCTTTTCCATCACAAATTTTAAAATTCCCACATGTGACCATCTGTTCCCCCGATTTTGGGTATTGTCATCAAATTTGTTTTTCACCACTACTTTTAGTAAGCTGCAATTTCATATACTGTATGTTTCAAATTTATATTTTTAGATCACATTTTATTCAGGAAAATTTTGTAAATCTAGACTTTTGTTGTCTTTTGAAGAATTATGGGTTGTAATCATTCTGACAGTGTATGAAATTGATTGTTTATATAATTTGGGTATTTTATCTATTCATATTATACATAGGCTTATAAAGGAAATAGAACTTCAAAAAATTATGTAAAACAATCTCTTGAAACTAATAGTATTTAGAAATTTTTCTTTTATGGGTTTTTCCTTTCAAAATATATAACTGGGTTTCATAACAAAAAACATTCCTAAATTTATATTCAATAATTTTTTACTAGTTAGAAAATTTTGAATATCAATTTCTTTTTTTTACAGTTATTGAATCTACTTTAACTAATACTATTTTTCTACTTTCAAAAACTACCTATGCTGGATTCCAAGAAAAAAAAAGTTCTTCAACGATAACTATTATTTACAACTACTAGTACTACATTCTTTTGTTTAGAAAAACTTGGACTTCTTTTCGGGCAAAGAAAAAATTTTTCAAGATTTTTTCATATATGACATTTTATATATTATTATTTTTTTTCCTTTTTTATTTTATATGATTTTTTTTTTTTATATTCTTTGATTTTACAATTACTGGGTTTTAATTATGCTTTTTATTATTTTCCTATCTCTTCCTTCAGTTGTTTTTTAATTCATTAATTTGGGGTTTTTTTATTTATCTGAATCCTCATTTTTTTTTTTTTAAATACCCTTTTTTTTCATAATTCATACATCTTAACTTATTATATTTCATTTATAATTCATTAATACACCCTATTTTAATTATCAATATACCTTCTATTTCTTATAATATCTTCTTTAGTTTTTATTTTTTAACCTTTTATCATCATCATCATATTTTTATAATATACTTCTTTAGTAAATCATTTCTTTTTATTTATTTTCACAACATTCATTTTTACAAAAAAATTTTATCTTTTTTCTTTTTTTTTCTTCAAAACAAACATTTATTATCCATTTCTGTTTTTCCTTCTTTTTAATCTATATTGTTCTTCCTTTCTTTATCTAACAACCTGTACCAATATTTATTAACTTTTCTTTTTTTTTAGTTTTTTTGATTTTTTTCATTATTTTTTTCTTTCTTGGAAATATCCACCATGTGTTGTTTTGTTTCCCCCAAATTTTTTTCTCATTGTGTATTTTTTTTTTAAGTTTATTTTTCCCCATTTTATTCAAATGTTTCGAAATCCTACCTATCTATCAAATTTTTTTTTTTTAATTTTTTTCCTTTTTTTTTCCCAACTTACCTATCAAATTTGTTATAAAATTTTTATTCCCTAAATTTTCATTTTTTTTTTTGTCTCTTCTTCTATGGAATCTTGTTGTTTAAAACCCAACCTATTTTTTTCACAAATTTTCAATAGAAATTTCTTTAAATTTTTTTTAACTATTTTTTTTTTTAAAAAACCCAAATTTTTTTTTTTATCGTGAAATTTATTCCCATTCTTTCCTATTTTATTTTGGGGTTTTTCTATACATTATTATTATTCATTGTTTGTATTTCTTTGCTTTATTTCGAAAATTTAGTCGCCCTGTAGATGTTTATTTGCATTACTATTGTTTTTTTTTTTTTGTTTCCTTTTTCCAACACAAATGTTTTGTTAACGTAATGCAGTCATTTTTTTATAAATTTTTTATTTATGTTCCCTTTTTTTTAAGATTTTTTTTTGCCACGTTCATGTTTTTTTTTTAAAATTTTATTTTATCATTTTCATTCCCCTTTTAATTCAAATTACTTCACCATATTTCTGTAAAAATTTTTATTTTTTTACTTTATTATTTACTTTTCCTTTGCATCTAAATTTTTTATTACGTTCATATTTTGTATAAACTCATTATTTTTTATCAAGCTTCATATTTATATTCTGTATTTGTTCATCATCTTTTCTAATAAATTATTACTATTTTTTTTTTATCTATCCCAATTTTATCATTATTTTTTCATTACTTGTTTCTATTCTTCTTAATTCAATAATTTTATCTTTTTTTCATTTTTGGATTTTCCCCTCTCATTTTTTTTTTTTTAAATTAGTATCTTTGTTGTTTTCTACTTTTTTTTGAGAATACTTATTTCATTTTTTAAATCTTTCTTGACTATTGATATCTAATTTCATGTTTTTATTTTTTTTTTCCCGCCTTTCTACATGATTATTTATTGGATCTTCTTTTTTTACCCATAAAATTCCCCCTTTTGTTGTCCATTTTGTTTTTTAATTGTTTTGCATTTTAAAATTTTTCTTTATTTTGTTCAGATTTGTTTGTATTTTTTTTTTTCCCTTCTTTCCAATTTTCCATACCTTTTTTTAAATTTTTTTTTCAATTTTTTCTTAATCTTTTTCCATACTGCTGTGTTTTTTTTTCAACTCTTTTTATTTCATTTTTAAACTTTTTTTTTTCATTTTTTTCATATTTCCCATTTTTTTTCCTTCTTTCCTCCTTTTCCCATCTTTCCTTTAATTCATTCTTTTATTTCTCCTTCCCCTTTTATTTTTTTTGCTTCCCTATTTTATTAATTTTTTTTTTCTGAATTTTCTTTTTTTTTCCTTTTTTAAACTACCTTTTCCCTATTTTCATTCATATCATTTTCAATTCATTTTCATATTCTGAATTTTTTTTCCCTTGGCTCTATTCTTTTTGAATTTTCATTTTATTCTTTCCATTTTTTTTGGGTTTTTTTTTTTTTTTAATTTTTATAAAAAAAAATTTTTATATATTATATATATATATATATATATATATATATATATATATAAAGTTGTGAAGGTTAGACGACTGTCTGTTTTAAAAAGAATACTTTTAAATTCGGGGTTCAGTCAACAGGGGTATTCAATTTTAGTCATTTATTGTCTCTTCATCAGGGAAATCTACAAGAATTTTAAAAATTAACATAAAAGATTTAAAACCAAATGGGGTATTGTACTTACAAAATGATTTAAAACCCTTTCACTTGCAGCAATTTATAAAATACCATGTCACAACAGACAACACTCTTGGTAAGTCATATATTTAAAACTTTGATCAAAATTGATCAAGATTACTTAAACATAAGTGTATAAACATTTTAAAATTCCCAAAGGGGTCTTGGTCATGTTGGATTAAAGAGGCAGTGGTGACAAATGAAAATGAATGATCATTAAGTATATGAAGTTGACAATTGACAAGTATGACGGCATACCCGAATTTAAGTATATATATATATATATATATATATATATATATATATATATATATATATATATATATATATATATATATATATTTAGAATAAAAAAAAGAGTACATTTTTTTTCCATCCCCCTGTTGACTGCATACCCAAATTTTATATATACTCACTATATATACCCAGTAATTTCTATATTGGAACGGTCGAAGAACAGATAATATGTGTATTCGGTCACAAATATTTATAAAAATGCCCAGATTATATGGTAAAGTAACGTACCCATCCGAAAGATCCAAGACATCTTCATCAATTTCTTTTGAGTCATGAGCATGGGCTTCACAAACAACTGGTTTTATTCAGGAATGTGACATTGCTGTCTTTCTTGTAAACGACGAACTCAAAATCCGGGAAAAAATAATAAACTTTCAAAATGAGTCCCATTTTCCATTAATTTGAGTGAAAATTCGTTATTTTCAATTTAAAAAAGAGGTAAATGCGAATGTCAATTATCGTCACAGAAAAATAGGGATAGGAAAAGATAGGTATTAACAAAAGAAATTTTTTGAAATGTGGAGTCTTATTAATGTATTTTGTGACAATTTCCCATTGGGATATGGTAGAAAATAAAATAAGAATATGGAATCTGTTTCCTCTGGATCTACGAGCGGGGCCGTTACTGAAGGGGGGAAGAAGGGATGCCTTCCCTAACATTGGGTTCCGTTGGCAAATCCAGTTGATATATATTAGAAATACATTTAAGTATTTTATTTAAACGAACAAAGAGTTTTATACAGTGCAACAAATTTCGTAGCATATTCTGCAAAGGAACTATTTGAAATTGAAACTTCAAAAGGCATAGTTATGATTTCTACAACATTACGTGAAATATAAATAAAATAAAAGAGAAGCAAATCGATCGTTGAAGGAAATGAAATTGTAATCACAGTAAAAAAAAGAAACAACTGAATTTTCTCCTTCCATGTATCTTAACATTTTCAAACTCTTTTTATCGAAACTGAAATTTTCAAAGCAATCAATTGATCGAAGTAGCGGTTCAATATAGGAAAATCAATTTTCCCAAAAAATTTTTTTCAAGTATTCTTTGTCAATGGACCTTTCCATTTAGGAAAAAAAATCCAAAACTTATATAGGTCGATTGTATTTCATTTGAAACGTCCAATTGACTCAGAATGCCATCATATATTTTTCATTTCGAAAGATATTGCAGTTGAAATAGTACCCGTGACGTCACGTTCATCGAAAACTACCCCCTCCATAATCCACGTTCAGAAACACGCATTACTGTTCTTGTCAAAAATATAGCTCACTGCTTGATATACACCATTAATATATAATTGAACTCTGTTTATTGATGGACTAATAAAAAAAAAACTCATTTCAACAACGGGTTTCTTTATTTAAAACATTCAAAGTTTCTGAACGGGCCTTCCTTTTGATGAAGACCGATCATTGGCAACACCGCAAATGTTACGGACAGTTCCCAGTTCCCAATAATATTGAGATTTGAGGTTAACCATCAATGTTTATTTTTATCAAATTATAATTATAATGAAACAAGGCTTCGTAAAAGCAGGTTCGGAAAATTTTCCAAGGGTGGATTATGAGATGATTTACTCTTTTTATTTAACAAACATGACTTTTTTGAGTGCTGAAATGAAATGTGAAAACGGTAAGCAATTTGTGTTAGGTATATAGCAAAAATAAATATCGATATTATTTTCAACTGACTTATTCGCATCAAAAAAGTAAATCAACACATGTTATCTTTTTACAGATCTACCAGTGACTCCAGTGGTGATGATGCTGTTGGCTACATACAGTTGAAACGCCAAGGAAACGTCCGCAATGTGAAAGCAAAGCTCACACCGAAACATAAAATCCACAATTTTTTTCATAATTGTTTGGTGCAGGTAGACGAAGAAGCAATGTCCTAGAATGTCCGTGTTTAGACTGTTCGGCCTCTGAAGGTATGTGTCTATTGAAAACTAGTATTTGAGCTTTTCTTTTTGAAATTCACCCCTAAAGGGGTCAAATGAGGGTAAATTTTTTTATGGGTTTCGTTAGTTTTTGAGTTACGGTCATGACATTGGTGGCTCTCTATAAGAATTCGTGTGTAACCTAACTTGAAAATTACTTTTGCTGTAAAATCAATTATGGCCCCAAACGAGATAATAGGAAACGGGAAGCCACAGGCATTATATATAAAATATATATATTAATATTTGATTTTGTTTTTCATGTTTCAGCACATGCACAGAATACAGAATATATCAAGAACTGTGTAATCCCTGAGATCGCAAAGCTCCTTTGATTGGCCCAGTGGAGCATTTGCCAATGAAGGTGAGGGATTATTTTATTTGGATTATTTCAAGTTTGTCAAAATTACTCCTAATATATTGGTTAAATGATACTTTATATCAAAATTGAACATGGAATACTTCACAACCTCTGGTTATTTCATAAGAAATATAAAGTGGAAATGCTTTTTTTCTAATTTATATTTGAAACTACTTTGATTTTTCTTAAAAAAAAAATATTGCTTATCCTTTAAAAATATCAAGCTTTTTCCATTAGTAGAAAAATGAAGTCTGCTCCATAATAAACAATATTTATTTCTAGGGAAGAAATTAAATTAATTTCGGCAAAGTATTTTGCCGCTTCCGCTTCTAAAATATACATAAAAAGATAAAAAGAGTGACCATTGTGAAAGTTGATAAATTACCACAAAATAAACATAACATCACTGATTTACACAAACATTGAAGTAAAATGTCAACTGATCAATATAACATAGGTTATCGACTGAATTAATGAGTTGACATTTTAAATTCAATGTTTGTGTAAGTCGGGTGTTATGTTTATTTTGTGCTAAGTCTTTACCAATTTTACGATGTTCACCCTTTATCTTTTCTATGTATATTTTAGAGAACCTGAAGATGGCAAAATACTTTAAATAACTGGTATTTTTTCAGAAATAAATGCTTCTACTGTGGAGCAGACTTGATTTCTTCTACTAATTAATTAGAACTCCATCTGACATGGACTACTTTCATAATCTTTAATTGTTTCATGTTCATCTAGCATCTGTACAGTTCACACAGAATGGATCAAGCAAGGGATGAATTCTTCAAAATGAAGTGGGATTTAAGCTTCTGTTGAACTTACCTTCATCCATTGGGGATTCGCCGAATTATTTCTTTGATTGTTTAGATATAATCAATCATAAATGCATTATACTGTCAATATATATGTAGGCTTTTGTCTGTTTGTATTATAATATAAATAAATTCATATTCGGTACTTGTTAGTGTTTCCTTCATGTTATGAGTCAAATATTTGATTAAGTTTGAACTACTGAAAATATATTTAATTAATTATTTACTTATTTACTTATTTCACACCAATTTTTGTTGAGGGATACTAATTCAAAGGTAAAGACATAAACTCATCTATTTTTCACGAATACAGGCTTACATTTTCTATGGTAAAATTTTCCTATGGTTACAAAGCTATAGAAAAAAAAAAAAATTCTGAAGATATTGGCATTCATGGGAGAGAATGTGACAACAAACCTCAGAAAACTTTGACATAATACTGCACATTCTAGTTATTTAAAGTATTTTTGAATTTCAATCAATCAAAATAGAAGGAATGAATCTTATCGACAAAGTTGTTAAAGAATTCGTCCACCGTATGCTCCTGAAATAAAATTCAATCGTATTGTGCCACTTGGAGAAGCAGATATCAAAAAAATTACAGTATTGCATTTTTTCTATTCTGACCAAGTCATGGACAGACGAACAGGATCAGAAGGTATTTCAATTTCCAGACAATTAATAATTGAATTAACTTTTTTATAGCGAGCTCTGAAAGGGATCGGCAAATTTCTTTCAATTTCAGATATGTCAGGTCAATATATAAGCTCTTGTCAACAATTTGCCATCATAGGCACAGCTTTTGTGAAAATCTGGTGAACACTTGATTAACTCCAATCAAAGTCATCAGCCAATCGAGAGTATACATCTCCAACCCGTATCTTTTTCAAACTTATCAGAACATCCATTTATTCAATTTCTTCAATTTTGTTAATGTATTTCACAATGTGGTGAACATTTTCAGGGAGCCCCAAATGAAATTACTCTTCTTTTCTTTAAGTGCAATAGATATGCGCTGGCGCTGCTGTCCTCCGATATTTTCACAATCAGGATCGGATGAAGACTTACTAGGAATATACTCATAACTTTTTTTGGTGGTGTTATTTTGGTGAATCGAATAATGTACTAGCTTGGCTACTGCTAGGAGAAGAACTATTCGAAACTCTTGAGTAAATATTTCCCATGGATGTAATGTCACTCAACACAGTTTTACTAGCTGAAGGAGTGATGTTTTCATTTGGTTTGGGATTCTTCATCGTTGGTAGGTCATGTACTTATGATGAAACATTGTCAGACCAATGTCGTTTTAGGTTGATATGTGGACAGACATCTTTCTTGAACATTAATTTGGATCCCGTTGTTCTAGCATATTCCCAATTCATAGTATCTTCTCTCAGCTGGAACCAAAGAACAATATGTTTATAGGACTGGATATAAAATATAGTACTGATCGATGATTTTGCAAACTTGCATTGAGTGAAATTAAAGATCGTTCCTTGATGTACCCACCTGGAAATGTTCTGCACAAAAGCATATATTTCCGCTTTTTACAAAAGTTTGATTCACTGTCACTGGTGTTCAGACAACCGGGCACATTGCACTTTTTAGAGATTTTCATAGTTATTAAAATTAGAAAATAATTTCCGAAATTTTTCAATACCAAACATTCATGGAGAGCTTGTTCATTTGCAGCAGTTCTCTGCATATCTCGTGTCTCGTATCAGATATATGCAAGAAAAAGAGCTGAAGAGAGACAAACGATTGATAATATTCTATTCCGTGGAGCAACCGAACGAACCTATCAAAGTATCAAATAACAAATGTCATTACGTCACAATTCCATGATTCGCAACTCATACAACGATGCCAAATCAACTTGTAGTGAACATGACGTCACAAACCACTTTTTCCCGGATTATGAAAAAACTACCCATCAGAAAAAAAAATCCCAAGTGATATTAGCACATATACTTTCTAATTACAGTGTTTTCTCATGGTACATAAAAAGGTCCATTGTAATCAAAAAATATATTATATATAGTCGCACACGAATGTCGCTGAAGTTAGCTCCAGATTTTTATCTGTTGCATGGATTTATATAGTCGACCATGTGAATAATGTTCATTAATCGACATTTTGTGAAAACGGCGCTCGAAAAAAAATATTCATCAACAACTTCCAGTAATCAAGAATACCGAGGCAATTTGAGGTATTACAGTGCGCGGCTGAATTATGGAACAAATTCGATATTTTTCAAGCAATGTACTATTGACAAAAATCCTGAAAAAGGTGGATTTTGTTTTTAAATCCAATTTCTATGTATATTCTAAAGAGGTTATGTCACTGGCTTTGACGTGGTGACGTAATCGGACTAATCGGTAATTTTTTAAAATTGAAATAGATGTCTTGTTTTACTTCATCTGGAAGGTCTTTCAATACTGCATTCGAAGATAAATAATTTGATTTGTTTGTATAGGGTGAACAAAAATTTATATTTTATTTCAGTAAGAGAATATCTTTATATCCAACAAAATACAACATTTGAATAAAATTATAATTTTTATTCTCCCTGTATGAACGAATTAAATTAGTTATCATCATTGAGTGCATTATTGAAAGACCTTTCAGATGAAGTATAAGAGAATAACTTTATATCCAACAAAATTATCATTTAAATAAAATATTAATTTTTGTTCACCCTGTTTAAAGAAATCAAATTATTTATAATCATTGAATGCAGTATTGAAAAACCTATCAGATGAAGTATAAGATAATAACTTTATATCCAACAAAAAACATTTAAATAAAATACTAATTTTTGTTCACCCTGTATAAACAAGTCAAATTATTCATTATCATTGAATGCAGTATTGGAAGACTTTGAAGTATCACAAGACATCTATTTTAATTTGTAAAAATTACCGATTACGTCACCACGTCAAAACCAGTGACATAACCTAACATAAAAAAATCGGCAGTCAAAAACAAAAATCGACCTCTTTCAGGATTTTTGTCAAAAGTACATTGCTTGCGAAACATCGAATTTGTTCCATAATTTAGCCGCGCCCTGTATACGCATTTGGCATGGGGTATTCCTAACCCCCGGGTTTATTAAAAGTCTCTCGGTGATTATATTTTGAGAAGTAGATGAGATCGGATGAAAAATTATGTTCCGAGCAATGAATACACCTAATTACTTCATTCGCCACCAAAATAGCGATTTATGAAAACTAACCCTCAGGGTGAAGGTTCCATCCCTAACTTCTCTATATTTAGGAAACTAGACGAGATCAGGTGAAATATGGAGTGTCCTTAGATTGAAAGTATTACAACTACCACTGCAAGCAACCTGCGATTCAACCGTCGAGAGGGTGGTTTCACCCCCAACCCTTCTCATACAATATTCTCGATATTTTGAAAAGTAGATGAGATAAGATAAAATACATTATCTCAGGCAACGAGTATCATCACTTTATGCATCATCAGAATAGCGATTCATTCATATTAACAGTCAGGGTGGTGGTTTCACCCTCAACTTTCTTATTATAATACTTTCCATCATCAGAAAACTAGTCAAGATCAGATGAAATATGAAGTGTCATGGGATCAACAGTATTGACACTGTCACTGCAAGCATATCTAGAGGGTGGTTTTACCCCTAACTTTTCACATAAAATATTATCAATATTTTGAAAATAAAATGAAATCAGATAAAATACAATATCTCAGGCAACGAATATAATCACTCCATCCACCACCAAGACTCATGCAAACAAACAGTCGAGATCAGATGAAATATGAAGTGTCATGTGATCAACAGTATTGATATTGTCACTGCAAGCATAGCGAATAACAGTAGAATAATTATTCTGATATTATGGCTCATGGCGTGGTTTGTCATAATTAAGATGCCTAAAAACCCTGGTGTATTCACTGATTCGATTCTGTTTAGAATTTTTGGGGGACAACAAATAAAAAATGTTAAATCCTACTTAGAACTTCATTAGTAGATGGCGCGGTTAAGGAATATTTGTTGTTTGTGTCACGCAAAATGTCAAACTTCAAACCTATGAAATTTTCTTTTTCTGTCAACATTACTTCATACAAAAAATTGTTAATTGATCGTTTACAAGATTATAAGTTCTACGAACAAGATCCCGCTCAGAAAATGAGATGAAATCCTCGAAACTTACTGGGATGTTTACATCTGTCTGTCAAAAATCAGATTTTTCTTGAAGTCTACCTGGCGATTTTTTCCAAGTGATTTCTTCTCAAATGGCCTTTTTGGGATCATGGAAACTTTCACGAAGGAATGAGAAAAGGTAGGAGAGTGGACTGATGTCTCTAGATGATGAATTAACTGAAAATTGAGGGGATTGGAAAATGTCCCCGATGATGATTGTTCCATTAAATTTTCCGATACAAACTATTACCAAGCCATCCACTGCCCATCTCTGCCAGACTATTACCTCTCTAACAACCTTCTGACATGAACAAAATCAGAGAGTTCATCGAAAATATTATAAAATCTGTTGATGAAGTTGAGAAATCGGTGAATCCTGGTGTGCGACAGTCTAGGCTACTTCCATCTATCTCAGAATGACATCTCCGGAAAAGGGGAGAAAACAATAATCTAAACCCCGCATGGGATAATCAGAGAAGGAGGGCGATCTAAACCAAGCAGTTGTTCGGAAGAACAAGGCCCACTCCCAAGATCGATAAGGCTAATGTCTATGATTAGGATAATTATCACTTTTTAATAAACACATGAATTTCACAAGTAAGCGTGGACTTTTCATTCTATGGAGATATCTTGATTTTGACTAGTGAATTCCGAACCGTCACAGAGGGTCCCATGGCTCTTTGGAAGAAAATATCCACTATATTTAGAATTTTCCAATACTTTTAGTCAGAAGATTGTCATCTCATGGGAAATTGTTTATACAAAATATATATATATAATACAAAAAATAAATATAAAAGTAGTAATAAAATTATTTGACTTGCTAGTTACTAGATACATTACAATCACAAGGCAAAGGTGGTTTAGAGAAGATTCAAATAAATTTATACATATACGAGTCATTTTACTAGTAGTGGAGTAATATTAGATTTCAGCTTCCGAAAGTTAGACTTTATACTGTACAATAGTGATGATGTGAGGAACAACATATAAAAATTTACCAACCGTAAAGTGTGTGCTTAATTAGTTAATCAACAAATAAGTTGCCTAATTACATTGTATATTGAATATTGAAAAAAATTCATAAATAATGGTGCCACTCGCATAAATGGAAAATTTTACATCAAGAAGAAAAAAATTTTTCTTTAAAATAAAAACTGTAAATTGCAGAATTTTTTGCTAACGTGCGCTGGAGGAGCACGCAGCTACGAGCGCTTTACACTAAATTTGTTATAACTTTTGATCTAACTGATTGAATTAACATAACAAAAATTCAACTGAAAGAAGAAAAATGCAGCTAACGCGAAGTCATCTTTCTAAAAGTGAAAAAATATGTATAGGAATAGTACATAAATAAAATTACGTCAAAGCAGAATTCTGTCTAAAATCTTATTTTTTTTTATTTTCAAGATAAACATCTGAAATTTTCACAGATTACTCTCAAAATGACAAATAAAAAAGGACAATTAAAAAAAAAATAATTTTGAAAAATACAGAGCTCAAAATATTGAATAATTAAAAAAATTACAAATTTGAATTTTGTGGCCATGCTTCAAAAACTGTAATTTGAAATGTGATATTGAAACTTATATATATATATATATATATATATATATATATATATATATATATATTGTAACTAAATAAACTTAACTCGTTTAACTAATTTATTTAACACTTAATCTACAATTAATTTATATTATACGCCACTGTATACTGTGGTGGGTTCAAATGTGATATTGAAACTTTATATAGCATTCTCGATGTTTCGAATTCGGACGGTTGGCGCCTAGCATGTTCCAATTGCTTCCAATATTGACCGTTGTTTTTCGCGGCAGAGCGACTGGATGGTTCTCGAATATCTCCGGGGATGATCTCATCGTTGTCGACGGCACCGTGTGAGGCGACAGGTCCGGCCTAGGTTCGTTACATTGCCCCCTTCTTAAAGACATTTCGTCCCGAAATTTCATCCTTGGTGTGCGATATCTGCATGACTCCCCATATCTGCACCGTGAAGTTCGATGGAAGTAACACTCCACGGTCTTCATGATCGGTCGTGGAAGAGGGTTACAGCAAACCAAAATCTTGACGCCGCTGGATCTGAATATCGCCTCCAGCATACTTCTTATGACTCTCCAGTCCAACCCATCAATACCACAGGATAATTTTGGAATTGCTAGATCCAACAGATTCTGGTCCACCATAGTATCTCTTAGTTTGGTGAGACTCTTCCAGACATCTTCATAGGACGGTTTATCTTGGGAATGCCTCTTGGTGACTAGGTAGTAGATGTTTCTCTGGCCTTTCCAACTGTAGCACCCCACCAACTTCTGGATTCTGCTCCCCAGTGTTTGGAGTTGACCAAATTTCTTGGAGAACACTACGGCGATGCCCCTTGACATTCGAAGATCTTCTGCCACACAGTGCGCTAGTGCGTAGTCAGCAGGCACCTCGAAAAGGTCTCGTGACTCCTCTCTAGTAAACCCATGTAGAACTTTCTGCCCGTTTGAATACAAGGACATAAACTTCTCGAACGTCATATCATCCTCCGGTGGCTTGAGGGTGCGAACTTGGTCATGGTTTCCAGCGTAAGGGGCCAACCTGTTGAAATGGACGACCCTTGGTTTCCCTCGGGGTGGCTTATGGATTCGGTACACAAGGTCGTTTATCCTTTTCACGATTTTATACGGGTCTTCCCACGAGTTCCGCAACTTTGGTGATAGTCCACGACGACGTTTGGGGTTGTACAGCCAAACCAGGTCATCAACCTTAAATCCTCCAGCGTCGGCCTTGATGTCATAGGTCTTCTTCATTTTATCGCTGGCACTCTGGATGTTCAACCGGACTCGTTCGTGGATGTCGTCCATTCTCTGCCGAAGTTTGCTGACGTAGTCCTCTCCCGCAGTGTCTTGTCCTGGCGGTATCCCAAACTTCAGGTCACAAGGCAGTCGCAGTTCTCGGCCCATTATAATACTAGCAGGAGTTTGACCGGTTGACTCGTGTACTGCGGATCGATAGGCCATCAGGAACAAATGAAGATACTGGTCCCAGTCTCTTTGATGGTCAGAGACAACCTTGGACAAGTGGCGGTTGATCGTCCTGTTCATCCGTTCCACCATTCCATCGGACTGCGGATGTAGGGCCGTGGTTCTTGTCTTGCGGATGTTCAGCAGTAGACATATTTCTTGGAAAAGGTTGGATTCGAAATTTCTGCCTTGATCCGAGTGCAGCTCCATTGGAATACCGAATCGACATATCCACTCTTTCACCAAGACGTCGGCGACGGTGATGGCTTCCTGGTTGGGCGGGGCATAGGCTTCCGCCCACTTACTGAAGAGTCCATTGCCACAAGGATGTATTTATTCCGTGGTCGGATACGGGAAACGGGCCGGCGATGTCAATGGCGATTCTCTCGAACGGGCTGCCTACGTTGTACTGACGCATCGGGGCCTTGGGTCGTATTCGAGGTCCATTGCTAGCAGCGCATACAGCGCACTTCCTGCACCAGTCCTGGACGTCAGCTTGACAATTGGCCCAGTAAAACCGTTGCCTCACTTTCTGCAGGGTCTTCGTCACTCCCAGATGTCCTCCGGCGACTCCATCATGGATTTCCGCAGCACTTCCTCTCTTTCTGTTCCTGGGAACAATTATTTGGCGTCTGTCTTCCCACCAATATCGGCCTCCAGCACACGTTTCAGGATCTCATTGTCCAGAATAAGAGAGTTCCATTGTGCCCAATAGGACTTAACAGCCGGCGAGTAACCTGCGACTTCCTGCCATGATGGTCTTCGATTGCCCTTCTTCCAGCTGACGACTAAGCCAAGGTCGGGGTCTCTCTCTTGGTCTTTCTGGATCTTGTTGTCATTCCAGTTGTCATCCATTGCCGCGGTTCTACAAAGTGTTGCTTCTTTCTCTTCTGCTCGTCGGCAATGTGAGCAATCATCTGGACATGGTCTTCGCGACAAGGCATCTGCATTCTTATGGCTAGTTCCGGCTCGATGTTCGATCTCGAAATCGAATTCTTGGAGTCTCTCGATCCAACGTGCTACTTGACCCTCAGGATTTTTGAACTGTAAGAGCCATTTGAGAGCTGCATGGTCAGTTCTCAACAGGAATCTTCTTCCATACACGTACTTGTAGAAGTGCTCCACTCCCTTTACAACAGCTAACAGCTCTCGCCTGGTGACACAGTAATTGCGCTCTGGTTTGCTAAGCGTCTTGCTGAAATAACCAATGACCTTCTCCTGTCCCTCCTGGATCTGAGATAGGACAGCTCCAAGTCCCACGTTGCTGGCGTCCGTATCCAAAATGAATTTCCCTTCGGGTAGGGGATAGCTCAGTACGGTGCGTTGATCAAAGCTCCTTTTTAGTCCCACGTTGCTGGCGAATCCCAGCACATATCGGCGATAGTATTGCATAAACCAAGGAAACTTCGAAGTTGGTGAATGTCTTTTGGGATGGGCCAATCCTTAACAGCTTTGATCTTCTGGTCATCCACTGCTACTCCTTCCCCAGAGACAACGTGGCCAAGGTATCGTACTTCTTTTTGGAACAGATGGCATTTCTTAGCTTCAATCCGGAGTTCCTCAGTCGCAAGAATACTTCCTCCAAGTTTTTCACGTGGTCCTCAAACGATCTGCCGACCACAATTATGTCGTCGAGATACACTAGACACGTGTTCCATGAGAGTCTCTTCAGTACTGTTTCCATCAATCTTTCGAATGTGGCGGGAGCATTACAGAGCCCGAATGGCATAACGGTGAACTGCCACAATCCTGAGCCGATGGTAAAAGCAGTCTTTTCTCGATCTTCCTGAGCTAGTTCTACTTGCCAGTATCCACTCTTCAGATCAAGGATCGAGAAAATCGTGGAACCAGCCAACGTGTCTAGGGTGTCATCTATTCTCGGGAGAGGGTAACTGTCCTTCTTCGTGACATTATTAAGTTGGCGATAGTCTACACAAAAGCGTGTCGATCCATCCTTTTTCTTCACCAGTACGACTGGAGAGGACCAGGGACTGTCAGATGGTTCGATAACTCCTTCTTTTCCCATATCGCGACTATTTTGTCAGCCTCTTCCTTCTTGGCAAGAGGAAGTCTTCTTGCTGATTGCCGGATCGGTCGGGCACCCCAGTATCAATCTTGTGCTGGACCATTAGTTCGACCTCCTTTTCCTTGTCCGGTATCGAAGATGTCTTGGTACTTCTTAACTAAATCTCTTAGTTTGGGCTGTTGAGCTGGTTTTATATCTTTGGAAGAGATGGCAACTAATTTTTCTAGTTCTGTGGGCAAGTTGTTGGGTTGGCTAATCGTACCTCGTACACTCCGGATCACTGAGGAAACTGGCGAGCAGTGCCCCAAAATTGTTCCTTTCTTCAAGGTCACTGGGAAATAATTGACATTCATGACCCTTACCGGCACAAATTTATCAGCACGCAACAATGTCTTCCCTAGTGCAATCCCTCGTCCAATTTTCTCATCATGAAGTTTGGGCTCGAACATCACCACGTCTCCACTGCTCGCACTCCCGTCCAGGCGAGCCTCCAGAATGGTTTCAGCCCTCTCAGGTACGCTTACATCTTCAGCCAACAGCACACGGATCAACTCCTCACTCCTCCCATGAAGCACCAGCTCTTCTCCGTTGACACGTAGGACGCCGTCTTTGAAATCCAATTCAAACCCTCTGGAATTCATGATGTCCATTCCGATGATTGCATCGTCTTCGATGTCCGCTACAAGTGCCTGATGTTTCCTTTAGTGCTGCCCAAAATTATTTCAATCGGTAGCTCGCCATATACAGTAGCTGGCTCCCCTGTTGCTGTGCGTAGCTTCAAGTTGTCGGTTCAATCCGTTCCGGTGTTCTGGCAAAGGAAGGCCCGAGAATTGTCCTAGTCGCACCTGTATCTAGCAGCATGGTGCAAGGCTCGTTATTGATGAGACCGTCTACGAAGACACCTTTGTTCTGTCGTTGAAGGATAGCGACATATGCGTTGTTAACCGGGGCTTGCCGGACACATGCCGACGATTGCCCCTTCTCGTCGACCTTCTTTAGTTTTTCTGCATCGGAGTCGATGAATGTTGGACATTTGCTACGCACATGTCCAATTTTGCCACAATTCCAGCATCTTATCTGTCTTTTCTTAGGCAGCACTTCCTTAATCACTTTTCTTATGGCAGCTTCCAAGTTAGCAGGCTCCTGTGAGTCTTCCTCAATCGTTCGAACTTTATTTTGGTTTTCGCAGCATTGTTTTGCTGCTTCGAATTCCAAAGCGCGTGCCAGTGCGTCTACGAGATGTGTTGGACGAGCTAATATCAACGCTTGTCTGGTTTCTTGGTCACGGAGTCCATCCAAGAATGCCTGAACCGCTAATCGCTCCATTACATTCTCCGGTGTGGCTGGATATGCGAGACGAACCAAGCGTGCAATGTCAGCTTCGAATTCTTGTAAGGATTCGCCCGATTTTTGGCAGCGATTTTTCAGCTCGGAGTGGTATACGTGTTCCAAATGGGCGTGGCCATATCGTAATTCTAGATGTTTAATCAGCTGATCATAGTCCTCCTGTTCTTGGGCGGTGAGAGTTTGTAGAATATTTGTCGCTTCTCCACGTAATGCAAGTGTCAGTGCTACAGCTCTTTCCCCTGCATTCCATCCGTTTGCCTTGGCCGCTGCTTCAAACTGCCGGCGGTAATTTGCCCACGGAGTTTTTCCGTCGAACTGAGGCGGCTTCATGGAAAGCTTCCCTATTTCTGAAATGACCTTGACATCTTTTATACCCTCTTGAACTTTATCCAAGTTCAAACTCAAGTCCAGCATTTTCGTTAACCATCTCTGTGGAGGACGCACTATTAATTTGTTTTTCCAGCTTACTGATCGTTTCCTTTATTTTGTCCATTTCTGCCTCGAATCCGTCTTTGATTCCATCGCTGATTATTTCCTTCATCTTGTCCATCTCTGCCTCGACCCCATCTTTGATTTTATCTACCTCCGTGTTCATTTGCTCCCTAATTTTATCTATCTCTGTCTCAACGGTTCCCATTCTTTCTTCTAGGAAATTAGCCACACCACACAATTCTTTTTTTAGGCCTTCTGTGTTTTCCAGGAACTTCTCTTCCAGGCTTCTTGAATTTTCTAGAAGCTTCTCTTCCTGTTTTCTAGACTTTTCTTTCAGCTTCTCTTCCAGATTTCTAGACTTTTCTTCAAACTTCTCTTCCAGATTTCTAGCATTTTCTTCCAGGCTTCTTGAATTTTCTAGAAGCTTCTCTTCCAGATTTCTAGCATTTCTCTTCCAGATTTCTAGAATTTTCTTGAAGCTTCTCTTCCAGATTTCTAGAATTTTCTTCAAACTTCTCTTCCAGATTTCTAGCATTTTCTTCCAGGCTTCTTGAATTTTCTAGCAGTTCTTCTTTCACGGATTTAGTAGTTTCTTCGAGTTTATTCATTACCAAACTTAAATCACCTCCGGGAACTTCGAATAAAAATGTTTCGGGGTCCTCACCTTCTTGTATAAGTCCTTCTGCAAGTCTTTCCTGGAGTACTTGCTTTTTACCTGTTGTTTCCAGTTCCCTTTCCTCCAATTCCTGTTTCAATTCCGCTACCTTCAAATCCGCAAGGCACTTTTCTTGAACACATTTTGTCTTTGACGAGGTATCAGTCTGTTTTACACGAAAAGTTATCAGTTTGTTAAAAATTCACTTCGCGAATTCTTTTCCACGGGCCACCAGTCTATTGTCTGTTTCACGCGAAGAGTGTATCAGTTTATATTCCCACGCACAATTGTCCACTTCGCGAAAACCGGGCCACTGTCTATTTTCTGTTTCACGCGAACAGCGTATCAGTTTATATTCCCACGCACAATTGTCCACTTCGCGAAAACCGGGCCACTGTCTATTTTGGGCGAACAGAAAGGTCTATCAATTTATTTTTCTGACTATCCACTCCACGATCACTTGTTTATTTTCAAAATCTCACTTCCGACACCAATTGTAACGTAAATAAACTTAACTTGGTTCTACTAATTTATTTAACACTTAATCTACAACTTAATTTATATTACTACGCCACTGTATAGCTCGATGGTATGGGCTCGTTCAGACTGTCTACTCCCTCTTGAGGGCTGTCTATTTATCTCCGATACAGCATTCTCGATGTTTCGAATTCGGACGGTTGGCGCCTAGCATGTTCCAATTGCTTCCAATATTGACCGTTGTTTTTCGCGGCAGAGCGACTGGATGGTTCTCGAATATCTCCGGGGATGATCTCATCGTTGTCGACGGCAACGTGTGAGGCGACAGGTCCGGCCTAGGTTCGTTACAATATATATATATATATATATGGGATGTAACGAAATTTATTGAGTGGAGGCCACATTTTTCATCCGAATGAAACAAAAATATTTCTCATGAATCCTCGGCTAATTTCGAAAATGGTCCAATAGTCTCAAAATGGCAGCTGTTGGAAGATTTAAAAACAATCGCATTTCCATACCCAATATCGGCAAACTATAAGTCGTTTGATAGAGCTTCATTAGCTCCACAACTTTTGCCCGAAAATGTTTTCTCCGAGATGCACACATAAATAAGAAATAGTTGGCTGTAAATTATCATTCAATGAAATTTACCTCTACGACTGGCCACGCCATCGTTTTTCCAATGTCATATTCTGGTACAGCGACCTCAAAAACCCCTATAGCATCAATTAGGGTAAAATTTGCCCGACAAAATTGTTTTTCATTGTTTAAACAACTAATAAACAAGCAGTGCACGAATATAAGTTTATAACTTTTTTCTGCAAGCAATTTCTGAGTAATGTCAGAAGGCTTTAGGAAAATCCATGGAGTCCTCCAGGATTCCAAAATAATACATGATTTTAAGCTATTTGTACTCCGCTATATGAAGGTAATTTGAGTTCTTGCGATAAGATAGTCGTGTTGTCTGCCAAAATAGTGAACACCTCTTGAATTGTCCAAAAGCTGAGAGTTGCTTTCACTCAGATAGGATTCGAGTCAATTGAAGCTTCGTCCTCCGAAGCTGTAGAGATGAAGCTTCGTAACAGTCAAAAGCTTTAGATATGTCGCAAAACACTTCCTTCAGACTAGAATATAGATTTTTCAGAAAGCGAAAGAGATTGCATCTCCCGTACTTTTATTGGTTTGAAAGCTAAATTAGGTAATTGTATGTAATTCACAGCACTTCATAAAATCATTATCCGCTCCATCATAAGATTTTCATCATGAGCAAACAGGGACATAAATACATAAGTACCAACTCGGTGAAGCCGTATCAATGGAAAATTAACCATCCAAAATATAATACATCGATCGATCAACCTCAAAATATTTCACAACGAATTGACATAACCTTAAAGGCGACAAAAGCACAATCACAGAACGGATCAGAGACACGAATCACAAAAACACCCTGTGTGGTCTGTAATTGCAGTTTACTGAATTATGACAAGAAACGACGTCGGCGCCATCTGAAACTCTAGATAACTCCCTTTATCAAGTGGGCTGGTGTCCCCCAGTTTGTCCCAATATTTTACAGGTATAAGTGAATACACCATGGTTTCTAGACATCTCAGACCCAGTGAACACGTTACATCACTTGGCAGTTATCAGCTATCTTCATTGTGATTACGTATATTTGTTAAAAACATATTTACTTTCGACATTGCTTTGTTATCAAAATTTTAAAATAGCAGTGATAATAATTTGAGAATTTTAATAAATAACCACAAAGCCATCTCCACAGAAAGTTGTCAATTGATAATTATATAGTTTGTCATCGAGCAACATCAAGCAGAAGTCTATTTGAGAACATCACATTGTTTACTTGATTTGGATGATATTTCAATTTATTTTTGAGTGTGTCACTTTATATTTTATATCCTCAATCTGGGTGTTTATTCTCGTGATTGTATAGTTATTCTTATCCCAATTGGAACGGCAATAAAAATTAGAGCACTACAAGGAGTGTTCATATGCACTGCCTGGCAAATGGGAAATTTATATACTACCAGTGTTTTTACTTTCAAAGCGTTCCTGGTACAATCATAAAAAAGTTAAGTGGCGTGCCTCTAGTTGCCCTGATTATTAGTGAAGGCGCTATCAAATATATTTGAGGAATAAAAGCTCGGCTAGCTGGAATGGACATCTGTTATCTGAAGCCGCATGATTTACCCAGTTCACAATATTCCTTAATCAGTGCCGTGTGTTGGTGAGGTTAGGAGTTATCCATTCAGAATAATTTTATGAATATGGCTTTCTGGAGACCTTTCGAAACAAATAATAAAATCCAGTTGAGATAATATATGTCTACTTTTACATGGGGTGATCAATTGCTATGATTGTAAGAATGAGTAACTGAAAAACTACCGCTGGAAAATAATATACCGACGCCTATGTCAAGGCGGAAATTGGAAAGAGAAATCCTTCACGAAACTTTTTATGTCTGCGAGATCTGAGACATTGCTCTCAATGCTGACTTTTTGAAAACGATCAGTGAGATAAGAACTGAACCAGTCCTGGGCATTACCTCTAATTCCGTACCTTGATAATTTGTGTAATAGAATTTGGTGATTGACACAGTCAAAAGCCTTGCAGAAATCTATGAAAAGTCCAAGAACCACCCTTGACTTATCCAAATTCTCAACTATTTCACTTATAAACTTGTTCAGGGCAGTTTCAGTGCTTTTATTTTTAGTAAAACCATGTTGATCCGATGAAAGTATTGAATTTTTATTCAAGAACGACAGCAGTTGTTCACTCGCAGCAGTTTCAAATATTTTCGATATGCTGGTGCATAGTGTGATTGCTCTGTAATTCATTTTATTTGATGGATCACCTTTTTTGAAAAGTGGTATGACCTTCGATATTACCTCGTTCTAAAGATTTGAAAATAATTTCACATTGGCTAGATGTGCATAAGCTTACATTAAATATTGAAAAATCTTCGTTTATGTTTATCACTAAAACCATACTTACAAATGTTCTAAATCCCATAATCAAATTCGGCGCTAATAATCTCAAATATTCCAGTATAATTAAATTCCTTGGACTATATTTAGATGAAACCTTTCTTTCAGTAAACACATAGAAAATTTAAAACGTCACCTATCACCTATGGTCGGAGTTCTATTCAGGGTTCGGGACTATCTTCCTTTGAAATATTTAAAAACATTTATTTTTGTCTTTTTATTCAAAATTACAATACCTTATATCAGTCTGGGAACTGCAAATCAAAGAACCATAAAACCATTGCAAGTTATACAAAACAGAATAATAAAATGTATATTCAGATACCAGTACCTCGAACCATCAGTAAACTTATATAAACCCAATAAATTACCCAATATCGGAAATTTATATAATTTCAAAATCTGCTGTTTAATCCACTCTATGAAAAATTCTGCTAAACATTCTAACCTCACATTCACACAAATTGATTATATCCATGACTATAATACTCGTCAGTGTAAAAATTTATGTATTATTCCGATAAAATCAAACTTTGGTCGTAAGTCAATATTTTATCAAGGTATAATGACATACAATTTCATTCCTGATCACTTGGAAAATATGCGTTTTAATAGCCTTTTCAAGACTCATTTGAAAAAATATTGGATCTCTCGATAATTTATTCTTTTTTAAAAAAAAAATTAAAAAAACCTTTTTTCCCAAAATTTTACTCATTTGAAAAAATATTGGATCTCTCGATAATTTATTCATTTTATTGTGCAAAACATAATATACAAAATTAAAGTTGTTATTATTATTATTATATTGATTAGGAAATGTTAATGGTTTGATTATACATTGAGGAATCTGTTTAAGGAGAATATTAGACATTTCGTCATTCCCAGATGATTTGGAGTTTTTTAAATTATTTATGATATTTGGAATCTCTTCCTCAGAGTGGACGGAAAAACATAGTATTAGGTAGTGGAATTACTGAATTAACAAATTCTTCATCTATATTTGTCGGTAGATTTATAATTAGTTGATCCACTACAGAGGTTAAAATATTCATCAAAACTATTGTATTTTCTTATGTTTTTTGTTTCCTTAGCGTGTTATTGACAATATTCCACATCGTTTTATTTTATTTGAAGAATCGCGAGAGTTGATCATTTGCATTTTTTGCCTCGGAGAGCATTCTATATATTTATTATTTGCTTCCATAAAGGTTCCTTTGAATTCCGGATAATGCCTACTTGAGTCTGCGTGAAGAGAAACTCGGTTTTAGCATCTAATAATTCTGGGGTCATGATGGGAACACATGTTTTGGTATGTGCTTTTTCTTACCTTTTCTCAATGGAAAATAGCTTTGAATTGCCATATAGTGTTTGAAGAAAGATTAAAAGCCTCTGCAGTTATTATTGATATACCACATTCCAGTCAAGATTTCGAAACATTCTGAACCTTTGAATATTAGAATCATGGAAGTGGCGATGAAATTCCTCTGGAACTTTATCTTCGTTTATTTGGCCATGAAATTTAAGGTTGAGCATAATGGTCGGAAATGTCATCTTCACATTCTTAGCCTCATATCCGTTACCATGTTATCTACTATAATGTTATCTATACAAGTTTGGGAGGTTACTGTTACCCTGGTGGGTGTGAAATAGTCCTGTCATATTGTTGGATTCTAGTAAATAAGCTGATATGACGAGTTTGTTCATTTTCAGAACTGAAGTCAATATTAAAATCTCCTATTATAATTTTGCCATTGCTCATTGTCATCGAGTCTAGAAGAGTTTCGAATAGCTGGAGAAAGGAGTATATGTTACCTGATGGTGTGCGATATATAACGATTATTCTTATATTTGTAACTTCCAATCTAATGCCAGTACATTCAAATATATTAGAGCGAGACAGCTTTGAACACAATTGAATGGTTTTAGTTTTGAATCTATTCTTACAGAATATAGCCATCCTCCGTGATCCCCCTAAGGGCCTGCAGAAAAATGAACATAGTTTAAAACCAGTGAAATTTTTAGGTCAATATTATTCCCTCCTAGCCAATGCTCACTTGATGCAAAAAATCAACATTGAGTCTCGTCTAATAAAATATCAAGTTGTATAACTTTATTTCTTACAGATCTAAAATTTGGTGATCTACTATGTATCATGTGAGAACATAATCATAAGTCAATGAGTTTTGTGAAAAAACTCGCTTAGTATCATTATAAGAATCGCTAATCTGTATTAGTGGTTTCAGAATTATAATAACTAAGGTTAATTGTTTTAATGTAATATTATTATATCTGATATTTGCAAGTATTTCGTTAGTTATCTGAGAAAGTATCATAAAATTTACTACCTCTTTGTCTCGTGTCGGTGAATGCAACTATAGAAGCATTTCTATGTGTTCTTAAGTAATTAGAAACATTTTTTTTGGATATAGTTGGTGATTATTTGATCGATAAAACATTTTGTTCTGAGATCACGTAAAGATTTGTATAGTTGCCAATCGGTAGTAAATTTCTAATAGCTAGTTTCATGAGTATGTTATTACTGACAATTTTTGTATTCAGCATTATTATAACATCATCGTGATTTCCATACTCCTTAGTTCTTTCAAAAATGTTGATAATTAAATCTAAAAATTCGATACCTGGAGTTATGATAGATTCTAGTTTATAATTGTTCAGTTTTCTGTCAATTAACTTTGCTAACGCCGAAATTTTTTGCGTATTCATCACCAATCACTAATATTTTGTGTCCTTCAGATTTCCCTGGTTCATTGGGTTGATTATCTCCAGTTGCATTATATTAAGTGTTTTCCTTATCTTCTTTTTTTTGTCCAAGTGATTTGTTTCTTTGAAAGGCTTTCTGTAGATTATGTATATCTAAAGATGGCTGACCCTCACCTTTCATTGGATCTGCTGCTGGTGCCATCACTTTTCCTTCTGCCACAGCACTTTCTAGGGTTTGATGTCCAATAATGTTCACTCCTATTCCATTATTTGTTTGGCCCCGTACTCCTTTGTTTTTTAGGGCACTTCTAGGGTTCTGGTCCCGAGGATTTTTGGCTGATTTCCTCAAGTTCAATTTCCAGTGTATTTTGGGGAGCCACTTTTCTACTACTTTTCTTCAGGCTGTATGGGGTCATCGTTTATTACCTCAACTTCAGAAGAATTAATTGTCTTGTGCTGTCTGACTCTTCCCATTTTTTACATCTTCTGTATTCCCACGTTGCATTTTGGTCCTGTTTGTTTGTTGTTCAACGCTCTGTATAATTTTCCAAAAGGAGTCTCATTAAATTCGGGTTTATTCTCATCCTGCTCTAGGCTATTTCCCATTTTTAAACTTATTAATTACTTTGGGAACCTGTATCTGAGTTGTGCTTGGTGACTCACTAGAAAACAATGTAGAATTTTTTTGTTTCCTATTATTTTTTGTTCATTAAAGTATGAAGGTCAGCTATGGCTCAGGATTTTATAACTTAGCCATCAGTGGTCCATTTGTCGAATAATAGAGTCCCAATAAGAAATCTAATATACTGTGGTTCCAAATTATTTGTACAAATTTCTACAGGAGATTCTACTCAGTGTTTGATACTTCTATAGGAACCCATGTCCGAATCTCAACGATACAGGGTTTTTGGGAAGTGAAAACAAATACAAATTTTATTTATATTATCGTATTTTTCGATATTTCATGATGATAAACCGTAACACTCGTAGAGCTCAAAATATCTTATTTTGATGAATGAACTATAGCAACCATCTTCCAGTGGCAAGGGCAGGGTGTCTGCTTACCTTTTTTCACTGAAATTTTAGATAATGGAAAAACCACAAAAATATTTTAGTATTTATCAATGAATTTCCACACATATAATTCAATTTCTATTGAAATAAACTATAACTTTTCTTTGTTACCAAATTCTCATTGAAAGTACTTACGGCCATTATTTGATAGGCAACGCGGCATAAACGGATACTTATATAAATAATTATATTTAAAACTTATTTCTGATTCTTCAATCACACAGTCGGATCTTAGTCTATATGAAAGGAAAGTAGAATTCAGTTGAGGAATATAATATGTTATTTTAAAACTCACAGGACTTGAAATGACTGCCCAGAATCCATTTATCATTATTCAAACTACTCCCCTTTTAAGTTTCTTCAAATATTCTCGTGTTTTTTGACACTTTTTTACGGTCACTGGTAACTGTTCCTTTGTGTACAGTCTGCCTAGGTTCAGCTTTGAGTTCTGTGAAAACAATAATTAATGTCAATTATATATAGGAAACATATAGGGTTGCGTTGGGACTTTGGTCTATAACTAAGGGGTTAACATGTTACAGGGTTAATACATTCAAAAAAAATGCAACCTGAAATTGGGTTTTGAAATTTCCCGATACTTTGGCCCATTATTTGGAAGGAATAACAAAAACCCAAAAAAAAATTCACAAACCCCCAAACCTCCTGATTCCATGAGGTTTAAAAACCAAAGACTGATGGAAATTAGGGAAAATTTTAGAAACAACCAGAAAATTGTTTTCGGGAAAGATGAAGTAAATAATTCGATTCCTGGGTTTTAATGAAATAAAAATAGAGCTTAACGCCTAAATGCTTTTGCAGGAGATAGGAATGTCACTTATCATGTTTGGGTTTTTCATCCCAAGGGGGGTGTCGGTTAAACTATCATGGATTTGAAATATACCAAAAACTTCCAATCTTCAAAAATAAAAACCGTTTGAAAATGATTTTTCTAAAAAAACTGTGAATATTAAAAAGCACTCCGTTCTCCGAAAAAAAGGGCGTTCGACTTTTATTACGTGTAACGGAAGAAAAACGCGGCCTCTCATTTCCGTTTCTGAGTTAGAGCCTTTTTTTTCCCGAACACGTGATTTAAAGCAACCCCCCTTTCCGCGCAAATATCACTTTTGAATTATTTTTGGGGGGAAAAAAGAACTCTAAAAAAACCATTCAAAATTTTCAACAAGCCTCCTAACATATCCCCGCATCATAAAAAGGTAAAAATCTAACCCAAAAAGGGGCCGTGGGAGGTTGGGTATGTTGGGGAAAAAGGGGGGTTTTTTTTAAAATTTTTTGAATTTACCGAAAAGAGTGGTTCAGGGCCCCCCGGTTGCTGGGAAAAAAATTTTAAAAGGGGCCTTTTAAAATCACGTGGGAAGAAATTAAAAAAGGTTAAAAAACGCTTTTAAAAGAACTGAAAATAAAAAAATGATAGTTTAACAACTAATTTTTTTTATAGAAAAACCCCAATTTTAAAAATGATTTTTAAAAATTTTAAAAAAAAATAAAGGGTTTTAAAAATAATAAATGTTTGAAGAAAAATTTTTATTAAAAAAAAAGGGGGTCTTTTAGATTAGTTCACCCTCCTTTTTAATAAAATTTTTTTTTTTTTTTCAAAGATTTTTTAATTTTTTTTTTGAATTTTTTTTTACATTCCCCAACAAATTTATTAAAAAAATTTTTTCTATTTTT